>CM062815.1:564036413-564315591 GCA_031772625.1 Pinus tabuliformis | reverse complement strand
ACTGAGAAAATGATATGGGCCTTTAGCTTGGAAGAAAATAGATAAGAGGCAGTGGTTGCGAGAACCATTAAAGTGTTTGATTTGTGATAAAGACCATCATAAGAAGGGTTGTCCAATGTCCCAGGTGGTAGGCCACAAATCTAGAGTGTTCAAAAAAGCACAAATAATTGGGGATGTTGGTCAGAGCATTCCTCGAATGTATGCAACACTTGATAACATGTAGGTAGACCATCAAACATCTATTATTGAGATGAAGGTAAGCTTTTTGGTCAAGTTGTTACCATTTTGGTTGATCCTGGATCTAAATATAGCTATGTTAGTCCTGATCTATTGGATCAATGTCGTTTGAATAAATAAGTGCATACATAATCTTGGTTGGCATAGTTGGCTACAAGGACCAAGAGAAGAGTTCATCATTGGGTGAGATCTCATGGATTTGATCTTAATGGCATGCCTATATCAACACATCTAAATGTGCTTCCTTTAGGTTCATATAGCATGCTTTTGGCATGTATTGGATATTCATTCACAAGACCAAGGTAGATTGTTATGAGAAGGCCATTGAGTACTTGGATAATGAGGGAGAGAAGAGAATCTTGCAGGGAAAGAATAAGACTACATAAGTGATAATGGTTTCAGCTATGCAAGCTAAGTACAACTACAAAAAAGGATGTGTATTGTTTGCAGTTCATGTTTCTAGTGACAAAGGGAAGGATGTTGAGGATGATGAAGTCTCGAGGAAGTATCCTATCTTGCAACAGTTTTAGGATGTGTTTCCTGTAGATATTCCTGAGTTTTCCCCTCATGGAGTGGTGGATTTATCTATTGAGTTGGTACCAAGAGCAACACCAACATCTACGGCACCATATAGGATGATCACTCTGGAGTTGGTGGAATTGAAGTTGCAAATTAAAGAGATGCTTGATAAGGGATACATAAGGCCAAGTTTGTCGCCTTGGGGTGCACCAATGTTGTTAAAGAAGAAGGATGACAGTCTTATATTATGCATTGATTACAGGAAGTTGAACAAGGTGACCATCAAGAGCATGTACCCATTCCCTCAGATTGATGATTTGTTTGATTAGCTAAAGGGAGCTACAATATTTTTGAATATTGATATGAGATCAGGATATCGTTAGGTGCACATCAAAGAAGAAAACATCTACAAGACTACACTTCGTATAAGGTATGGGAACTATGAGTTCATGGTGGTTCCTTTTGGTATTACCAATGCTCTAACTACCTTCATGTGTTTTATGAATAGTGTGTTGCACCCTTACCTAGAGAAGTTTGTGATTGTCTTTGTTAGTGATATATTGGTATATTTAAAGAATGAGGAGGAGCATGCAGAGCACTTGGTAGTGTTATTGAGATTATTGAGAGAGCATGAGTTGTATGCCAATCTCAACAAGTGTAGTTTCTTTTAAACTTAGATTCATTACCCGGGACATGTTGTTTCCAAAGAAGGGATAGTAGTGGATCTAGAGAATATTAAGGCTATCATAGAGTGGCCAACTTCAAATAATGTGGATTAGGTCAAATCATTCATGGGACTAGCAGGTTATTACAAGAGGTTCATCATGAACTTCTATAAGATTGGCTATCTTGTCACAACTTTGTAGAGAAAGGAAAGAAGTTTGAATGGAGTGCTAAGGGTGAAACTAGTTTTGAGAAATTCAAACATTTTCTTACCAATGCTCTAATTTTGAAGATTGTAGATCCTGATCAGGAGTTTTTGGTTTGTATAGATGCTTGTAAGGAAGGACTTGGTGGAGTCCTGATGTAGGAAGGATGGGTGGTTTGCTATGAACCATAGAATTTGAATGAGCACAAGCAGAACTATGTGGCTCATGATATTGAGTTGGCAGCTATGATTCATCCATTGAAGATATGGAGACATTATCTCCTTAGCAGGAGGTTTATCTTGATGAGTGATCAAAATGGATTGAGGTATTTGTTTAACCAACCCAATATAAATACAAGGAAATATAGATGGTTGAATACTCCCAGTGAGTTTGATTTTGAGATCATATACATCAAAGGCAAAGAGAATTGAGTTATGGATGCTGTTAGTAGGAGAGTGCAGGAAAATCATATTTCAGCTATGAGCTCTTATGGGTTAGATTTACAAGAAAATATCTTACGTCCAGGCAACATGATGAGAAGTATGAACAATTAAAGAAGAGATTGAAACAACATGGTGAAGGTGATTAGGATGAGAGTATCACCTCACAATAGATGGCTTAGTCATATTTAGGAGCAAGATTTATGTACTCAGATAACAATGAGTTGAAGAAAATTATTTTGAGAGAGTTTCATGTCAAACCATATTCAGGCCACCTAGGATATCAAAAGACTTTTTCATTTGTTAAGAATTTCTACTATTGACCAGATTTGAAGAAAGATGTGGTTGAATTTGTTGCAAAGTGTTTGGACTGTCATGAGGTGAAAGTTGAATGCAAGCATCCAGTTGGTTTGTTGCAGCCTATTTCCATTTCAAAATGGAAATGGGAGGTCATTTCCATGGAATTCATTGTAGGATTTCCTAGGAAATCAAGGCAACATGACTTCATCATGGTTGTGGTTGACATATTGAGTAAGGTAGATCACTTCATTGTGGTGAAGTCTACGAATTCAGATAGTGAAGTGGCTCAAGTCTTCATCAAGGAGATAGTGAGGTTACATGGAGTTCCCAAGAAGATCATATCATACAAAGATGCCAAGTTCACTTCCAGGTTTTGGAAGGATTTGTTCGTAGCTTTGGGGAAAAAGTTAGCCTTCAGTAAAGCTTATCATTTGTAAATAGATGGGTAGACAGAGAGGGTTAACAAGATCCTTGAGGATGTGTAGAGGATGTATATCATGCATCATCAAAGGAAGTTGGAGGAGTATCTTCAACTGGTGGAGTTTTCTTATAATAATGGGTATTAGGAATCCTTGAAGATGATTCCATTTGAGGCTCTCTAGAGGCAGATTTTTAATACTCTTATTAGTTTGAGTGATCCAATGAACATGGTGTTGATTGGACCAGATATTTTGGCAGAGATGGAGTAGGAGATTTAGGTTATTATAAGGAATTTGAAGGTAGCACAAGACAGGAAGAAGAGTTATATGGATCAACATAGAGCATTCAAGGATTTTCAAGTTGGAGAGCATGTGTACTTGTGTATTAAGCCCAAGAGGAGCTCCTTCAGGATTGGGTCATGTGCTAAGTTGACACCTCAATATTGTATGCCTTTTGAGATCCTTGAGAGGATTGGACCAGTAGCCTATAGACTTTCTTTTCCACCATCAATCAAATTCCATGATGTTTTCCATTTTTCATTCCTTAACAGATGGGTACAGGATGTTGATCATATGATTGATTGGTTTGTATTACAAGTGGAACCAGAGGGAGAGTTCCAGCTAAAGCCACAATGCATATTGCAGCGAAAACAACTCATGCTCCAGAACCGAGCAAAAGAGCAAGTTAAAGTGTAGTGTAGGCACTTTAGGCCCGATGAAGCTACATGGGAGATGGATGATCATATGAGGGCATTATATCCTTCTTTATTTTCTTGTTGAAGCAAATAATTTTTTGGTGTATATATATATGTGTGTGTGTGTGTGTGTGTGTGTGTTTGACATTGTAAATACTGCAACAAGTTGTGTTATAAAGCTCCAATATGAAGTATGTTTTGTTTTTCAGCGGTTTGTTGGTGATAAGTGTCATAGAACACTGAGGATGGTGTTCCTCCAAGTGGGAGGGGTTTGTAACAACCCCAGGTTGATTTTCCATGTAAATGGAAGGACATTATAAAGGAAAAAATAAGACCAAGTTCATGGACACATATTCCAAGCTAAATGGAGGGAAAAACATTAAAGTGGGTATCACTTGTGGTTAATTAATGGCTATGGAAATTGGCATTAGCATTGGCAAAGGAAAAAGGAAATACATGGAAATTTAAGAAAAAGATAAATGAAATTAGGAGAAAAGGAAGATGAAGGGACAATAATATGCATCCAAAGGGAAATTAAGAGAGAAAATAAAGGAAAATGAAAGGAATAGACACCAGACATCAATGATAAAACGACATCTGAGAAATAATTGACAGTCTTTGATCAATTTTAGAAACCATACTCCAAGAAAGAGAAAGAGAGGAAGAGAACTTGGAAACAAGAAAGCATACAAAGACAAGCAAAGGAAAGCAAGGGAGCTCAAGGAGAAGATTGGAAGAGATGTTGGTGGAAAAAGTTGTCTAAGGCAAGGTTTGAAAGACTCAACAAAGCAGGGTAAGATAATCAACAAAGAACACTCAATCAAGCATGGAAAACATACAAATTATCAAACTTGGATTTGGAGACATACCTGAAGGTCCTACATTTGAAGATGTTCCCGTAGGGTCCAAACCCTCTACTTCCTCCAAGATGTGTAGACCTACAAATCAATCACATAAACATATACATAATAGATAATTCAATGTGCATACATAGGAATATGTTAGATCATCATATATAAACATATAGACTATCATTCATAAGATGACAACATATATCAGGAACAAGACATGAGCTTCTTTATTGATTAACAACAATAAGTACAAGATAGATATAACTTGATCTAAGCCAAAGGCATCGAAAAATCCTTCCTCTGGATGTGTCTAGCTAGAGCCACGAAGACAACCTCTCTAATAAGTGCAAGAAGATGCTAGATAAGGATGTTGAGCATCTCTACAAAGGAAACCAAGGTTTCCTAGAGACTGGGAGTGCAGGGGGCATGTGAAAAGTAGACTTAATTTAGGAGAAATAGAGTATAATGTCGATATCCTTCTTCTCTTGTTCTCCTTAGGCCTACCAAATAGGTGTATATATACCACCTCAATTTGGTTATTTTAGTTAGGCTACAGGCTCTCGTAGGTGGGATCTTGGTAAAAAATGTAAACCTCGTAATAAAAATAACATTTTATTTTATTTTTTCATATTTTAAAATGTATACATAGGTACAATATTACGGAACCTGCATGTGTACACAATTTTGTATGGAAAAAGTCACTTATGGATTTTGAAATACTATTTTTTAGTATAAAGTCAAGTTTGCATGGGAAAAGGGACTTCCTAGGGCCATAAAGGAGCACTAGGTTTACAAGAGTGTTGAATGATGTTATAACAAATGCCCCCTAATATATGAGGTCAGAAGGGGAACATGATGACCAAAATATATTAAGTATAGAGAGAGGAGTAATCTGAAAACCCAAGAGGAGATCACCAGATTCCAACCCATCGAATACCTATGGAAGGAGTCAGAAAGAAAACTCATGTATGAGGTGCGCATACCAATGCTCAAAAGTAGTAAAGCATGTATGTTCATCAAGTATAAGGCGGATCTAGAATGTGTACATAAGTGTACAGAAGGAACTGAAGAATACATAGTGGATCCTCAGATCATAGCCGCAAAAGAACACAACAAAGCTAATTCTCAATATCACATATAGAAAAATATTTGATCAAATGATGTTACATGACTGATCCTCATAAAAGTATCAAGTCATATAGATGGAATAATGGTACTTCATAAACTCAGGTGCCAACATATAAGATGTTTCTATGAGAGACTACAACGTATAGATTTGAGAAGTGTCATTGTAAGAAAAATGAAGGAATTCTTATGTGAACCAAGATGTTGACACAACCCTAGGTATTCACCGATCACAGATAGTACATTTCTACACTATGGGAATAAACGAGACGAAGTCGACCATGCGAGAAATCTCTTGATTACCAGTTATTGATGTATACCGTTAACAAACGTGAGACAACTCACCAATAATGATAACGAGTGTCCAGGTACCCTAGTACAATCTAACTAGTGTGAATATATGTGTTGAATTCGAACACTTGAAAGAATCTATCAATCAAGAGACATTTATGTATTCTCACTGTCGATAGCAAAGGAGTCTGCCATTGATGACTGAAAACCCTAAGCTACTGAAAAAGGACTCTAGACCTTGTTCCTAGGGAAATGAGTTGGATTCAATGGGAAATGATATGTTGGAAGGAAGGAATTAAGGCATCCACATCAACCAGCGCAAGTGTAATTTGAAAGCCAATAATCTGGAAGAACTCGTATGAGAAGAGATGAATTAACCATTCCGGTGTGCATTTTGGCATACACAAGATGTAGCTAGCGCACAACAGAAATCATCTTAACCAACCAATAATGAAAGCTGACACAGAGGTGAGGAATCCACCAATAGGGTCAAATGGAAACCAAGGTACTCCACAAATCCCAATGTGTGATAATGGAAGCTGACGTTGAACACAGGGGAAACAACTCAGTCAAAGACCCTGAATTATGATCAATGTTGAGCATAAGGTCACCTATTAATGATGTAAATAGTGTGAGGGTGCAACTCTAGGTCTACTCTAAGAGCAATTTGTTGGTGTCGATAAGAGCATAGCTGCTAGTAATAAGTCAATGGGGACCTTCTTAGCAAGCATGAGTAAAGGACCATGTTGATGATGTGACACTGAGAATAACTTGACAGGACAGGCATGGCTGATAGAAATGAGTCAAGAGACACCATAGAATGGTTGAAAATAGGTTTACTTCCCTTGAACAAAAGCATGAATTGATGTGAATTTATGGCAACATAAAATAACATTGTATAAGTTTGTAATGTAGGAGGCATTAACAAACACTCCATATGATTGGAAGAGATAACCAACTAGTGGATGACTAACTCCAGAACAAGGTTATGGCTTCCTTAAAGTCAAACTAAGTCCCATCCCAATGGAGGAAAGACTCATTTTAAGATATTTTTTCAAGGGAAACACGACTAACTCTTGTTTCCATAAAATGATGAAGAAAATGCCATGTTCCCACTATTTTTTGTTTGAATATTATTTATTTTTATTTTTTTTATCTTTTTCATATTTAAAGCCTGAAAAGGAATAAAATCATTCATATAGTACAGTGGAGAGAACTAGTGTCAAGGGAAAGTGCACTAGTTCTTGGGACTAGAACATTCCTATGCTCAATGCAAGGTGGTGGATGCTGGTCATCGACACTCAGGGGATGTTCCCTCCACAGAAAAGGGTGTCAAGTCACAAAGGCTAATGAATGTATGGTTTTTAACTTGCATAAAAGTCGTGGTCAAAAGTGGCTTATACACGAGTCGAAATGAAGTCGGCTTAAGGCCAAAAGGGGGCAAGTGATCAATATGCAATGCAATAGTACAATATTATTTGAATGTTGTCGATGTTTCAAATCGCAGAGGGGATCCATCTTCATTAATAGGCTCTTTTTATAATTTTGTTCATTTATTATTTATTCATCTTCCCATTGGTTGTTTGAATCTTCTTTTATTCATTCACTGTCCTAAAGATGGATCCCCTTTAGGATTTGAAACATCAACAAGATTCAAATAATACTGTGGGAAATCTAAACCATATTTTTCTAAAAGAAGGCCACAAAAAATTAAAATCTAACGCAATAGTACAAATCAACACATGGGATCCTTTAGGGTATAAAGCTAGAAAAATAGCGAAGAAGAAGAAGAATGAGGCTTCAATGCAAAGTTGTGGCGGGACTAAAGAGGACTCCCGAACCTAAGAATAAAACTTCAGCATGGACGCTAAGTGACAACATGGTACTATCTAGTGCACCCACCATAAGGTAGGCTCTTACCACACAAGTTATGACACTTTTAAGCATCAATAAAGTTTCGTGTCACATCTTGGTGGGGTCGATCCTAAGGCCAAAATGGAAAAGGAAATTGATAATGCATAATGCATGTGGAGAACCTAACTTATATGCCTAGTTTTGAGAAACAATACCTATCAAAGAAGATCAACCATGAAAATACTCAAAGGGGAAGTCTTCAAAGTTCTGTAGACATAATTAGGAACACTAGGTAACAAGTTAATACATCCCATATATAAACTTCAGATAAAATATTGGGTTACAAAACTTGAAAATGTGTACCTTGTATATACAATATGGTACAGGGAACCACATAGCCTTGCGGCTTATGCATAATAGTTCTTTAGGTTAAGTCCCTTGCAGGACTCACACCAAGGAAGGCTTCGGTAGTTGAAACTCATGGCTTCAAAAAGCTCCTCCTACGAAGGCAACTCAACATCCAAGAAATCATGAGAAATAGAAGAATCAAAAGACGGAAGAAAGGGGTACCATGCCCCCATAGGAGAAATCACTCAATCAACTGATGGGACCAAGTCCTGAGAAGGAAAATAATAATTCAAATGATCCTTCTTAGAAGCAATTGATTATTGAGGATATAATGCAACATAGTTCACACATGGTGGGGAAGAGTCTACTTGAACACTTGAAACACAATAAGGGGTTTTATGAACTAAGTTCAAATTAGGATGGTGATTATCATATGTAAGATGATTAATAGTGACAATACTTCTGTTGTGAGGAAAATACATCACTCGAAAGAATGAAGACACCACAACATTCATAGCATAGACATAATCATGCCCAAGTAGCATATTAAAGTCTAAAGGGTGATAAACCACCACCATATTGATTAAGATAGTCTTCCCACCTAAAGTAATAGGTAATTAAGGAAGAACACCCATAGATTCACCAAGTCTTCTATCATAGGCTAACAACTTACTAACATCTGCCAACAACTTTGGAGAACCCAAATATTTCCATGTCGAGGAGGATATAATACTTGTAGAGGATCCTTCATCCACCATACATTGATTGAAAGTTGTGGAATTAACTCTAACCCTTATTTGGAAAGGTCCAACAGAAGGAAGATGAGGCTTAACAAGATTACCAATCAAAGGAAACACTCCTAGAACTTGGAGGTGGAACACTCAAAGAGACTAGAATGCCCCCTAGAATAGAAGACTCTGAACTAGAAATCAAGAAGACTCTGTTGTTAGGAACTTCACCCTCAAAAGAGGAGTGGGATCAGCTAATATTGCACTGGCTTGACCACTTCATCAACCAATGGATGATTAGATTTTTGAGAAACCATAACATATTTAGGAGAAAAGAACATTCAGACTCAGGCCATAACCTTTGTACCAATGAAAACTCAGGGTACAAATGAATAAGATTATCTCCCTTACATATCTTACAAGGGAACTTAAGTTTAAATCATCTACGCCTAGGTTTCTAATCAACCTTAATTCCCTCAACATGACTAGCAGTAGCTATTGGAGGGTCTCCAACATGACTTGTAGAGGTTAGCGACTCTTTCCCAAGAGAGATGGGACTTGTGCCCCCATCCTGACTCATAGAAGTAGGTGAGTCATCATTAATATGACTCATAGGGGTAGGTGACCCATTGCTAGTATGACTTGTAGTGACTAGACTTATGCCCCTTGCATGATTTGCAGTGACTGAAGGCTCATCTCCAACATGACTAGTAGAAGTTGGTGATGATTCATGTAGAGAACTCTTCTTCTTCTTCTTATTCTTCCTCTTTCTCTTATTTTTAGATTTATTATTAGAAGATGGAGGAGAAATATGAAGCCTACATTTCTCTTGTGAATAAGATGAACAATTGACACCCATTGTATGCCCTTGAAATAAGGAATTCATCTGAGAAGCTTCAAGAACATTTGGAATATTTGGAGTGGACCACAACCAAACTGGTAGTCGAACATTCAATCCAAGAATATTCAAAGTGGCCATCAACTGGTACCCACGTTTCCAAAGAGAGGAAAATCACAAAGATCCCATTTTGGAGGGGTCTCTTGGTTAGCATCCACAGGAACATTGGCCATACCCAACTGATATGCAGATCCTTCCCTTACAGGATTGTTGAAATGGAGGGGTCTCTTGGTTAGCATCCACAGGAACATTGGCCATACCCAACTGATATGCAGATCCTTCCCTTACAGGATTGTTGAAATGCTTTTCAAGGAAGAGAGATGTAAAATCATACCTTTTCCCTTAAGGAGGCAACTCCACAATTTCAAGAGAAATATCAAAGCCTTTCAAGACCAATGGAGTGAATGGTCAGTGACTCAAAATCAAAGGTCCAAAATTGACAAGACAAAATCCAACTAAATACAAAGGGAAAAGAGAAATCAACTATAAATTCCTAAAGATACAGACAGGCAAACAAATTTCAAGTTTTTTCCACTCTCAGTGGTTTGGACCGGATACCAAAATACAAGAAAGTGAAGAAAAGGGACTCCTTTAGATAGTTTGGGATGATAAGGACCCAAGCCTACCAACGAAGGTATCATAAGTAGTTATGATGACCTCCGGACAATAACTTTTATCGGTGAAAGTACCCAAGCTTCGCAAGGGCACCCTCAAAAAGTATTATGAAAGTGATGCAACGTCTGCTTCAAGTACCACAGGCATTCCCCCCCACAGTCACTTGTGTGGTCCCTAGGAAAGGAAACTAAGGTCACCAACTCATGATCAGAAGTCGGGAAAAATAATCGTGAACGTGTGATCCAACAAGTAGGAGATGGGGTATCTCTCTTTCCTTATATTCACATGTCATTGTGCTTGACTCTTGTGTTAGAGGAGCTTTCCCAGATAGCTTAACAACATTGGATTTCCACTCATTAATAAACTTCTATACTTTCAGTTTAAGTGGCCTTGGAGAGTTTACTCTCCACACACCTATTCCAAGGCCCTAAATTCCCTAGACTAGTTGATGTTGTTATGACAAAAAGAAAAAGTCCAGTTCATTATAATTTTAAGCACTCATTTTAGTTGGTTCTTATTTAGAGAGAGGGAAATGAAAGTGCAATTGATGGTGTTATGACGAGAAAGAAATCAATAGAAAACTTAAGCTACATGAAAATGAAATTCTTTTTATTTGATGAAAAGTTATTTCTACAAAGGTTCCATGAGAAAATTAATAAAGAAAAACTCTTTTTCTTTTTTCAATTTAGCACTCACACATTCAAAACCTAACAAAAAAATAAATGATATCTAAAAATGCATCTAACCTAATGCACACTAGCATGTGAATGCAATATTCAAAGAAAGACTTAAAGGTAAAAAAATGTGATCACTAAGGGAAAGGCCAATTCAACAAGAAAAGAGAAGCAAATCCCAAAAGACAAAGCACTCCTCAAAGCAAAAAGACTTTTAACCTTATAACAAGAACTTCACACATTTTCCAAAAACCAAGAAAGACTATAAAGACAAAAAACAAAAGAAAAGAAACACAAGGAAAATGTTTTTCTTTTAAAGATTTAAAGAACTAAGAAGTTTAGAAAGGGAAAACAAACAAATATCTTAAGATCAAAGGCATGAAAAATACTAAAATCCACCTAGTCACAAATAATCACAAAGATAAAAGACTAGAGAAAATGAGAGACTTAATCACTTCAAATAATTTGGCCAAAAAGATACAAAAGACTTTGAAAATCAGAAAGACTCCAGAGAATTGAAATCTCTCATTCATCCAAGAATCACAATCCCCTTTCGAAAACAAGAAAGAGAAAGCAAAAAGAATCCAACTTCTAGGTCGCAAAAGAAGCAAATCAAAGACTAGGTTATCAAAAGTTTAAGCACAACAATAAATGTTCCAAAGGCACAAAACAACCAAACACTTCATAAAGAAGATTTGGAATCCAACTTCAAACACAAAAAGATTCAAAGTCTACAAACCCTAGGTTGACATAGGAATTTCTCAAACAAGATGAAAGACACCAACAACAATAAACATCAAGGTGATTCTATGCTTCATAAACATCAAGAAATCATAAAAAAAACTTGGGCAAGACCTCAGCAAAGGCCATAAATAAATAAATAAATAAATAAAAATTCATTTTTTAGATTTGTACTTGACTATTTAAATACAGTCTTGCGTGTATATGCAACAGTGTTTGGAGAAACACACGTATACCCAGGTTTATTTGGAAAAAACTACGTATATACATGATTGTATATAAGAAAAAGTGCATATAAATAGAAAACTAAGGAAAAAATAAAAAGAAAGCCCATATCTAAAATATCATGTTGAATGACCAAATCACTTAAGAATCAAGAAGGCTTGAAAAAAACAAGAAACCAAACTAAACCCAGATCAAAGAACAATAACCTTTCTAGGAAATACTTGATGGTATCCCCAACAGAGTTGCCAATTTTGTTTGCAAGAAAAGTTCCCTAAGGAAAGGGTTGAAATCCTCAATAGAGACGCGTAAGGTAATCAACAAAGAACACTCAATAAAGCATTCCAAACATACAAATGATCAAACTTGGATTTGGAGACATACCTAGAGGTCCCACATTTGAATATGTTCTCACAGGGTCCAAACCCTCTGCTTCCTCTAAGATGTATAGACTTGCAAATCAACCACAAAGGAATATACATAATAGATAATTCAATGTGCATATATAGGAATATGTTAGATCATCATATATAAACATAGTTAGATCATCATATATAAACATATAGGCTATCATTCATAATATGACAGCATATATCGAGAATAACATATGAGCTTCTTTATTGATTAATAACAATAAGTATAAGATAGATACAACCTGATCCAGGCCAAAGTCATCGATGAAGCCTTCCTTGTTAGGCCCCTATACTACTAGTGTAACCCCTTATTGTTATTAGTACAAACCCCTTATTATATTGTTGTACCCATGTAGTCCTCATATTGTTACTATTGTGCCCCATAGAAGCCCATTATTGTTATTATTGTGCCCTTACATTATTATTGTTATGTCGGCTCTGATTATATTATGACTCCTTAGACTCCTATATATAGAAAGGAGGTCTTGTCATTTGTATCATCCAAGAATTTTTCATTTATGTAATGTAAAGGAGATTTCCCCCTCAAAGAGGCTGAATTCTAAGGCGTTGATTTATCTTTTCTATATTTTGTGAGCTGGTTTCATAACATTTGGTATGAGAGCTTTGGATTCTAGGGTTTCACTGCTCCAAATAGGTCATCATGGCATTTGCACTACAAATTTTTTTTCTGTGACTTTTCAAACGATAAAAGAAACCCCATTTGGGTTGAAATCGTTCTAAACCTCAGGTCCAAAATTTAGAGCTTTTCAGGCTATATTTGTGGAGATATGATCTGAGGAAGTTGGCCTTTTTGTAGACTCCCGAATTTCATTCCAAATAAGTGACCTGGGGAAAATTGTCATAACTTATATTTTGAGCATCAGATTGAAATTTCGTAAGAAGTTACAGAAAGAGGACGGACTTTAGTTTCCTATATATATTTTTTAGACTCGAAGGTCAAAACAGTGACACGTGGCACTTCATACAAGTTCGCTCTTCTGAAAAGGTATATAATCAGGTCATCTTGGGAGATTGTGCATAACTCTTTCTTGGAGAATCTAAATTCGATTAGATTGGTGGCATTGGAAAGAGGATGCAGAGGGCTACTGCAGGTCACAATTTTAGAACTGGAAGAATCGAAATTACAGAGTTATAGTCGTTTCAAGATCGAGCTCCTAAAATCAAGAAAAGGCGATATGAGGAAGTTTGATGGCAAGGATCCGGTAAATTGGATACTTCAGATGGAGCAATATTTTGATCTACATGGTGTACCACTATTACAAAAGGTATGTATTGCATCTTCATATTTAGAACTGGATCAATTTTTATGGTATAAAGGGCTTTGTTCTCGTAAAGCACTTGTTACGTGGTCAATTTTCACGGAGGAAATGATAGCACATTATGAGGATACAAAGAGAAACTCCTTCTTTAGCCAATTGATAAATCTCAAACAAAAGGGTTCAATGGAAGAGCACATTGAGGACTTTCAAAAATTGAATAGAAGGGTAAATTATATTCTAGAGAAGCAAAGGATTGATGTATTCATAGGGACTTTAAAGGATAATGTTCAACATGAGGTTCGTTTTTTGGAACCTGATTCATTGGAGGAGGCATTCGAGTTGGCAAGAAAAATTGAAATAGAAATTATGGAAACTAGGAATCCCACCACTCATGACTATAATTTTGGAAGTGTTTCTTCTCCTAGCCTTCCACAACCTACAAGGCTTACATCACAACAATTGGAAGAAAAAAGAGAAAAAGGGCTTTGTTACAATTGTGATAGAAAATGCACTAAAGGTCATAAGTGTGCTGAGAAGAAATTATTTTACATAGAGTATGAAGAGGAGGAAGAAAAGGATCAAGAAACATCAAAAGAAGAGGATATACACCAGGACCCAACCCCAGAGAAAGAAGAAATGAATCTGACCATATCTTGTAAATCATTGGCAAGAATTACCACTCAAACTCTCATGATAGAAGGACATATCAAGAAGAAAAAGGTTCAAGAAGTGAAAGATCACATCGAGAAAGAAGAAATGAATCCAACCATATCTTGTAATGCATTGGCCGAAATTACTACTCCTCAAACTATCAAGATAGAAGGACATATCAAGAAGAAAAATGTTCAAGAAGTGAAAGATCACATCAAGCATCAAGAAATGAATCCGACCATATCTTGTAAAGCATTGGAAGAAATTAACACTCCTCAAACTCTCAAGATAGAAGGAAATATCAAGAAGAAAAAGGTTCAAGCGGTGAAAGATCACATTGAGCATCAACAACAAGTTCTCCAACTTTTAAAGGATAACGCCACTTTGGTGCAGAATCGAATGAAACAACAGGTAGATCAACATCAAAGTGAAAAAAAATTTGATGTATGCGATTGGGTATTTTTACGACTACATCTCAAGCAAGCTATTTATGAGAAGGAAATGTTGGCAATACTACATGCACTTAAGAAATGGTGACCTTACCCAATGGGAAGACACTTCAAGGTAAAAATGGATCATGATAGTCTTAAATACGTTTTAGAACAAATATTATCTTTAGAAGAACATAAAAAATGGGTCACAAATATGTTGGGTTATGACTTTGACATCATCTACAGAAAAGGGAAGAATTTTTTTGTTGCAGATGCACTCTCAAGAAAGGATGAGGATGTGGAAGCATTGTTTTGTGCTATTTCTATTATCCAACTAGATTGGATAAACGAAGCAAGGGATGAATGGAAGAAGGACAAAGAAGTGTGGCCACTCATTCAAAAGTTGCAGAATATCCCAATTCAAACAATACTGCTAGAACTTGAAGAGGAAGGAAAAATCATATTGGAACCCGGAGCAGTCACAGAAACAAGAACTTGACAGCTAGGAAATCGATCAATTTCAGAGTATCTCATCAAGTGGAAGAACTTACCCGCTGAAGATTCCACACGGGAGGACAAAATTTTTATACAGAAGCATCAAAAACTACTCAAGCATTGAGGACAACACTTTTTGAAGGAGAGGGGCATGTTAGGCCCCTATACTACTAGTGTAACCCCTTATTGTTATTAGTACAAACCCCTTATCATATTGTTGTGCCCATGTAGTCCCCATATTGTTACTATTGTGCCCCATAGAAGCCCACTATTATTATTATTATGCCCTTACATTATTATTGTTATGTCGGCTTTGATTATATTATGACCCCTTAGACTCCTATATATAGAAAGGAGGTATTTTCATTTGTATCATCTAAGAATTGTTCATTTGTGTAATGTAAAGGAGGTTTCCCCCCTCGAAGAGGCTTATTTCTAAGGCGTTGATCTATCTTTTCTATCTTTTTGTGAGTTGGTTTCATAACATTCCTCCTGACCCCTCTAAGCCAAGCTACGAAGAAAACCTCTCTAATAAGTGCAAGAAGATGCTAGACAAGGATGTTGAGAATCTCTGCAAAGGAAACCAAGGTTTCCTAGAGACCGGGAGTGTAAGAGGCACAAGAAAAGCAAACTTGATCTAGGAGAAATCGAGTATAATGTCGATATCCTTCTTCTATTGTTCTCCTTAGGCCCACCCAAGGGGTGTATATATACCACCTCAAATTGGTTATTTCATTTAAGCCATGGGCTCCTGTAGGTGGGCTCTCGGTAAAACCTATAAACCCCGCGCTAAAAATAGCATTTTAATTTATTTTTTCATATTTTAAAATGTATACACGGGTATAGTATTATGGGACCCGCATATGTACGTGATTTTGTATGGGTAGAGTTGCGTATGGATTTTGAAATACTTTTTTTAGTATAAAGTCAAGTATGCATGTGAAAAGGGACTGCCTAGGGCCATAAAGGAGCATCAGGTCTACAGGAGTGTTAAATGATCCGATAACAAGAGAAACTACAACAAGAATATTTTGCAGGTAATAGGTTACATGTGTGATTTCCTTGTTGATATTTGAATGCATGGTGCATGCATTTGGTTTACATGATTACTTTGTTGTAATTGGCATGGGTTTTTCCTAGATTGATAGTGGTTACATACTTGCTTTCTCATTTCCTAGATAACCATGGTGTCTTGGGATTCATTCTTGTTTGAGATTTGGATTTCTAGAATATTTTGGATCCCAATGAGGTGGTATTTGGAAATACCCAAGAGGGGTGGAGATGGTTTTCTTTGGGAATCCCTTGACATTTGGGTGGAGACAGGAAAATTCCTCTGGGTATGGTGAAGAAATTTTGAGACATCTAATCTTGTGTTGGTTTGGTGATTTCTGGACTAGTTTAGGTGAAATCATTGTGGTTGAGTGTTAAGGTGGTTTAGCCTCTAGATTCTCTGGGTTTTTTTTTATCCCATGAGATCCCATATTCATGCTTGGAATACGGCACGAGGGTGATTGGTTGAAAGAGAGATTTGGTTCAACCCAATCTATGGTTGGGTGGTATGTGGAAGTCTCTGACTTGGTTGGATTTATTTATATGTTATTAAGTGTTATTTATTATTGAGGTAAAAGAGCATAGGTATTGGTTATTGTGTTGATTTTATGATTGGTTTGTCATGGCTTCATTCTTGTTAAATGTCGGTTATAGGCATGGTTAAATGATGCGCTCTTGTTATGGATCTTGTTCTTGATTTCATAATTCATTGAATGGTTATATGAATACATGAGCTAACAAGTGTTCTTGCAGCTATCTTGCGAGGGCAGTAAGCCTTCTTGATGGTGCTCCGGTGAAAGAAATGAGACAGTGGTCAGATATGCATTCATGACCTATTGCTACCATATTTAGAATATTTTTATCTAAATGTTTATAATGTGAATGCCATGTTTGGGAAATATCTAAGCTTAAGTATAGGTTATGCATACTTTTGATTATATTAGACTTGATTCTCGAGAGTTTTGGGCAGTTCTAAGTAGTGCTATGTAGGCTAGACCTGAAAATTTGGCAATGATTGCATAGTCATAGTCTCTTAACTAAGAAATATTGGTTTTAGCTGCAGAGACGAAGGCTTGTGCATGCGGATGGAGCCTTTTGGCCACATGGATGGCTTGGAAAATGTGCGGTTGAGCTATGAGGTCAGGTGAAAAGATAGGTCCAGCTTAGGGTAAGATCCTCAATAAATGTTGTTTGGCATCTAAGTGATCTAGTTTCCCTTGTAGAAATTTTGAATAATTTAACACATATTCAATGGAGATTATCCTGATCATGTACTATTGCGGAATACATACACAATACATAAGCTCCTCTACGTTGATCATCAATTTAGCAGCATAAATAACAATAAAACATCAAGAGCATGCACACATTAACACAGTATGTAACCTGGGGAAAGCTTACAGCTGAAAACCCCACACTATCTGTATATTAATGATTGAGAACATGTAACATTACAAAGTACAATGCTTATCACAAGCAATCCAGTACCAGCTCCACCTGTTACACACAATACAGCTCAGATCTGATCTCCAAATCTATTCCATTGCTTGCCTGCCTCCACTGCTCAATACCTGCTCAAGAATCAATGGGAATGGATTAACCAAACTCGTATTTACCTCCAAAGAATCGCTCACACTGGGAAAGACGTGAGCAGAGGCTATAATACTGGGCAATTACTGGGAAATACTCATTGGCATACTCAATCCCTTGATTGTGCAAATCCTCATGCACAATTATAGTCACAACTGATAGTAATCTAATCCTCTAACACCTGTCGCTGCTGAACTAAACATGCACTGACATGCAACTGAGTTAACTGATGTATTCTATAGTTGCATTATGAGTTAATAATTATTTTAACAACTCATCATTAGTCTATTTGCAGTTAGACTAATTACAACAAGTTTAACCAAGTCAAACTGAACACAACTCCATCAACTCCACAACCAACTCCACCAAACTCATCTGATTGAGTTCTAACTGAAGTCATACGTGCAACAACTCAACTGACCCACAAAGAAAGCGTACTTCCTTCTGACAGCTGCATGTGCCACATCTGTAGCTCAAACTGAAGTGCTCCAAGAGAATAAGATCAAGTTTATAGTCCAAATATTATTATGAGACAATAATATTTGACTTTTCTATTTTTGACATCCAGTCTAAAAATAGACTTTGATCACTCCTGCTGTGATCACTCCTGCTATGATCACTCATGCTGTGATCACTCCTGCTATGATCATCCCTTCTATGGTCACTCCTGCTGTGATCATCCCTGTTGTGATCATCCCTGTTGTGATCATCCCTGCTGTGATCCAAAAATAGAACTTGCACCATAATTTGCTTGCGGGCCCACTTAGTGAAGGCAACTCTTTTCACTAAGCTCCATCATCTTGTTGCAATATCAACACTCTCTCTCGACAAGATATGGATTATCAGCAACCCCTATCCTGCCTCGGTGGTATTCGAATTTGCTCCTGGTGAGAGCCTTCGTCAGAATATTAGCATCCTGATCCTCTATTGGAATGTATGAAAGCAACATGATCCTCCGCTGCACACAATCTCTGATATGATGGTACCTGATGTCAATATGCTTAGATCTATCATGAAATACAGGATTAGCCAAGAGTTTAATGCAACTCTGGTTATCACATTAAATCACAGTAGGATCCAAATGAGAATCGAACAAACCAACCAGGATCTTCCTCATCCATATAACCTCGCATGCAGCCAAACTTGCTACCATATACTCAGCCTCTGCTGAACTGAGTGCCACGGATCTCTGCTTCCTGCTGTACCAAGAAACTGTTGTCGATCCAATACTGAAGACCCCTCCTGATGTGCTCTTTCTGTCCGTTGGGCTCCCTGCCCAATCTGCATCTATGAAGCCACATAGCTTCACTTCATCCTCCTGTCTGTACCACAATCCATATCCCGATGTGCCTCTCAAATAACACAATACATGCTTGCCCGCCTTCCAGAAGAGCTTGGTAGGCTTAAGCATAGCTTGTGAAAGCTGGTTAACTGCATAGCATATATCGGGTCGTGTATTGACCAAATACATCAGCGACCCCACCAACTGTCGATAAACAGTGGCATCCACTTCTTCTCCCGAAGTGGCATCCTCCTTCCTCCAACCTCCAGGAATAGAAGTATCAACAGGCTTGCAGCCATGCATGTTGAACTTCTCCAGTATCTCCTGAGCATACTTTCCCTAAGAAACAAACAGTCCACCATTACACTGCCATATTTCCAATCCTAGGAAATAGTGAAGGAGGCCCAAGTCCTTCATCTCAAACTCCCTAGCAAGATCATCCTTGCATGAATGTATCAACAACTCATCACCTGTTAGAATCAAATCATCAACATACAGTACAATGATAAGAAACTTACCCTCCACCACAATCTGGTATAGGCTAGGATCCGCCTTGCTCTTGGAGAATCCAAGTCCTATGAAATAGTTGTCTATCCATGTGTACCAAGCACGTGATGCTTGCTTCAACCCATACAGCGCTCTCTTGAGCCTGCACACATGCGACTCGCTGCTGAAGACGTCAAAGCCTTCGGGCTGCTCAATGTACACCTCCTCCTCAATGACTCTGTTGAGGAACGCAGTCTTCACATCCATCTGATGAATGTGCCATCCCATCTGTGCTGAGAGAGCAAGAATCATCCATATGGAAGAATACCTTGCGACAGGTGCAAAGGTCTCCTCATAATCGATCCCCTCTATCTGTGAAAAGCCTCGGGCAACAAATCTTGCCTTGTACTTCTCCACACTCCCGTCAGCTGCCTGCTTAACTTTGTAGATCCATCTCGAACCCACCACTGATTTCCCTTCCGGTCTAGGAATAATCTCCCATGCACTGTTTCTGACAATAGAATCATACTCTTCCACCATGGCGTCTACCCATGCGGGATCCTCCACAGCTTCCACGAAAGAGTATGGCTCAGTCACAACACACTTGCTCATAAGAGCCATGTATCCAGTGTACCGATCAGGTGACTGTCTCTACCTGCGTTGGGCTGTAGGTGGTCTTACAACTTTCTCTGCATCTTGAGCTAGTCGCTCAGCTTCTGTCAAGCGCTTTCGCCCTCTGATGGTTGGCGCCGCATGAGTGGTCTCTTCCACTCCATGAACCTCGTCCTGTGGCTGATCCACGTCCTGAAGCTCATCCTTAGGAACTAATAGCTCCTCATCTGCATGCAAGTGTAGCTCCCTCTCATGTGAACACTTCATGGCTTTCTCCTCCTGAAATTTTATATCCCGTCGCACAACAGTTTTACCACTGTCTAGCAAATACACACGATAGTTGTGGGGCGTATCAGTGTACCCCACAAATATCCCAACCTCTGCGGTCGGCTCCAACTTCTTCCTGGCATCCTTCGTCACATGCATGTAAATGTTAGCACCAAAAATCCTCAAATGAGAACGATCAGGCTTCTTACCAGAATAAGCCTCCTCAGGTGTACTCATGCCAAGTATCCTATGAGGACAACAGTTCTGCACATAAACTGTTGTATTGCATGCTTCCGCCCACAAGTGAAGGGGTAGGCCCTGATCATGCAACATTTCCCGTGCAGCACCCACAATCGTTCTGTTCTTCCGCTCAGCTACCCCATTCTGCTGTGGGTTATGGGGAGCTATGAGCTCTCTTCGAATCCCTTCTGCCTTGTAGAAATCCTTGAACTCATCCGAGATGTATTCAACACCACAATCGCTCCTAAGAGCCTTCACCTTCTTCCCCGACTCCTTCTCGACCAGTGCTCTGAATTTACAGAACTTTGAATATGTCTCGTTCTTCTTCTGCATGAAGAAGATCCAGCACTTAGGAGAGAAATCATCAACAAAAATCACATAATACCTGTGTTTTGCTGTCGAAGCAACTGAGAAAGGTCCACACACATCTGTGTGAATTCTCTCAAGGATCGTCGTGGCGCGACTATCCTTCTCGTGAAAGGTAGCTTTCACAAACTTCCCCAAAGTACACCCCTTGCACTGATCTGACTGCACAAGAGTTCCTTTAGGAAGCCCTGTAGTGATCTGTTGTAGTATCTTCAAGGCTCCATGGTGAAGGTGACCCAATCTCCTGTGCCACAACTCGCCATCATCCCGGCTCACCAATCCTTCTGCCTTGCCTGCCATTGCTGCACATCCATCTACATGCAACTGATAAAGGTTCCTCACTCGAACCCCTATCTTCCGGGTCTCACCAGTTGTCTTGCTACGCAGGAAAGCCTTTCCCTCGCTGAAAACAACATCATACCCCTTGTCTTCTAACATCGCCACAGAGATAAGATTCTTCTTCAATCCTAGAACATGCATGACTTCCTCCAATACGAAGGGTTTACCAGACTCCCTCTCAAAGGAAATGGTACCGATACCGGTCGCACTGTATCTACCATCATTGCCCATCTCGATGTGCACTCCAAGATCTTTGTCCTCCAGATCATAAAAAAAATCTCGATCTCTCATCATGTGAAAAGACGCACCACTGTCCAAGAACCACACCGATCCCATCACACTTGAAACCAAGCATGCGATATCAAGCTCAAACTGCGAGGCTAGAGCCTCTCCTGCTATAGATCCAGCAGCCTGCTTGTTCTTCTTCTTCTGCAGACAATTAGTGGCATAGTGTCCGTGTTGGTGACAGTGAAAACACTTCACCTTGGACATGTCCTGCTTCTTGCCTTTCGCACCGGAATGAGAAGCTTTCTTGTTCTTCCCCTTCTTTGCTTTGGCAGCCAAAGCGCAATTCTCTTCATCAGATACCTGTGATGAAGATCCATTCTCACACTTATTGTTTCTGAGTTTATCCTTGAGCGTCAGGTCACTCTTGCTTTGGAATAACATTTGCAATCCGTTGAAAGACATTTCAACAACACTGCTGTAAATTCGATTTCCACCAGCTCAAACTCAACTGCTTCCGATCTAAAATTCGCGAGAACAAAATATTTCTCGTACAGAGATCGACTATATGGGCATTCACCGGATATCTCACCTTCCAAAAGAAGGATGAATCTAGAGGCTACCTGGCCCGATTACAGACTCTGCCTGAAGAAATAGAATGTAAACACTTCCTGAATAGTAGATCTGATGATCAACAGCTATGATACCATGTAGAAGTTTTGAATAATTTAACACATATTCAATGGAGATTATCCTGATCATGTACTATTGCAGAATACATACACAATACATAAGCTCCTCTATGTTGATCATCAATTTAGCAGCATCAATAACAATAAAACATCAAGAGCATGCACACATTAACACAGTATGTAACTCGGGGAAAGCTTACAGCTGAAAACCCCACACTATCTGTATATTAATGATTGAGAACATGTAACATTACAAAGTACAATGCTTATCACAAGCAATCCAGTACCAGCTCCACCTGTTACACACAATACAGCTCAGATCTGATCTCCAAATCTATTCCACTGCTTGCCTGCCTCCACTGCTCAATACCTACTCAAGAATCAATGAGAATGGATTAACCAAACTCATATTTACCTCCAAAGAATCACTCACACTGGGAAATACGTGAGCAGAGGCTATAATACTGGGCAATTACTGGGCAATACTCATTGGCATACTCAATCCCTTGATTGTGCAAATCCTCATGCACAACTATAGTCACAACTGATAGCAATCTGATCCTCTAACACTTGTCCTTGCTGAACTGAACATGCACTGACATGAAACTGAGTTAACTGATGTATTCTATAGTTGCATTATGAGTTAATAATTAGTTTAACAACTCATCATTAGTCTATTTGCAGTTAGACTAATTACAACTAGTTTAACCAAGTCAAACTGAACACAACTCCATCAACTCCACCAAACTCAACTGATTGAGTTCTAACTGAAGTCATGCATGCAACAACTCAACTGACCCACAAAGAAAGTGTACTTCCTTCTGACAGCTGCATGTGCCACATCTGTAGCTCAAACTGAAGTGCTCCAAGAGAATAAGATCAAGTTTATAGTCCAAATATTATTATGAGACAATAATATTTGACTTTTCTATTTTTGACAGCCAGTCTAAAAATAGACTTTGATCACTCCTGATGTGATCAGTCCTGCTGTGATCACTCCTATTGTGATCACTCCTGCTGTGATCATCCCTGCTGTGATCCAAAAATAGAACTTGCACCATAATTTGCCTGCGGGCCCACTTAGTGAAGGCGACTCTTTTCACTAAGCTCCATCATCTTGTTGCAATCTCAACATCCCTGAGAGGTTTCATTAAGTTTCTTGGTTACTAAAACCCACTTCCATAACTGGAACTTGTATGTTGGGCCATGTCATAGTAAATATCGACTCATTTTTACCTTGGAGAGCTTGTAAAAGTGGGTAAATGTGGGGTGGGGTGTTACACAAAATAAGCAAAGCCATTCTCACTAATGTTCAAATCCATTTATAAGATGCATAGGAGAAAATATAGTTTCTCCAGCTTAAATCTCAGCTTCATTGAGATGAACTACAATAAAAGACTCATCATTCTGAACTAATCTTTGTTCGAAACAATTCTTTGTTTGAGATTGATTTCCATCAACCTCCAACACTTAATCAGATCTATGATGCCACGTCAGGTGTAGATTCACATGAATATGTAGGAGTTCAAATTGCATTTTCGAAGCCCATAATCATACCTTGGGAAGAAGTCATTAAAAATAAGTAGAGAACTGATCTTGGATATAAAAAGGAAGTAAACTTTGACATCATCGACTACTCCAAACCAATCCTGTTTGAAAATGTTGGGTTTATCTAAGAAATTCCATCTTCACCTGCTCCACTTCCACATCACATTCTCAAATGTCAACATTGTCATCAAGTTGGCTACATGAAAGATCAATTTTTTGATCTTCACCTTTGTGAGCATTGTGGAAAACATACTCATAATTCAGATAGATGTTCCAAAAAATAATCCTACAAGAGCAAAGATTCACCTTCGATCGATCATTTCTTGGCAGTGGTCTTCAACAACCAAGAATATATATTTGTCATACAGTATAATCCATTCCCAAGTATTGACACATCTTGCAGAAGAAACATTTTCATCTTCTCCCCTTGTATTTGATAGTGGGGGAATTAATAGTTAGTTGCTAGCTCGAATTCATATCAAGCGAGACTGAGCCAAATATAGAATCGGAGCCTAGAACCAGAGTTAGCCAAAGCTAGAGTCAAAGTTGTAGCCATTGAAAAACTATGTTCCACAAGCATAATTTGGTTTGTGGTCCTCCTTAGCCACCACTTGGTAGAAGACTTAATAATTTGCTAGATAACAATTTGTGGTAAACTTCAAACCACCATTTTAATAGTTTGTGGTTATCTTTAAACCATCATCAGTGAGCACTTCCATTTAACAAAAGACATCAACTTCTATCCATATTCAAAATTGTTCCAAGAATTTCTTCAAGTAAAGTTCCAAAGGTGGGAAACCTTAAACCACCACTAGTATAAGACTTTAGCTTCTGCTACCAATTTGGTTTGTAGTCTTAAACCACCATATTCAAAGAGCACATCCAACCATTGGTTGTAATCCACCTCCATGTTTTAGCACTCTTATTGGGATCACATACACCCCTTTGGATTAAGGCACGGGGGGTGTCAGAAACGTAATTCTTAGGGATTATGTAAATTGTAGCATTCACTTGTGTGGAAGGTGAAAAGCCACAAGTGAACATGAAGAGTCATGAGAAATCCAAGAGATCTCTTCCAATATGAAACCAAGGGTTTATAAAATTGTATTTATGTTTATCATATCAATAATATTTGCATTTCATGCTTAACAAATTTATTCTTCCATTTACATGAGCCTAACATCTTCAAATATGACACCATCCAAGTAATCAATGAGCTCTGGGTCATCCTCCTTATTGTACCAAGACTAGGTGACACTTGTAAGTCTCCATCAATGATCGAAAACCATCACCCTAAAGAAAATACCTGAACATTAGCTACAACATACATCTTGAAAATGTAGACCCCCATTCTCTATCCATGATTTACTGAAACAAGGTTAACTATTTAGATCAAATAACTACTTAAAATTGAAGTGACTCATTCTTTTAAAATCTTATTTTCCTACATAAGAAATCACCACTAAGAAACAATGTTTTAGCATATGATTTTGTAGAAATGATTTTCATAAGGTCCCGTTTGTGGAGTAAAGGCAAAGAATTTTGTAGAAATTGAACTTTGGTACACAACATTATCTTGGTCATTATCACACAATTCATAGATTGGTACATCAGTGCTCCATGACTTGTGCATTTTAGGGTTACAACATAAACAACAACTTTTTGATGATGGCACTCTTAGTGGAAGTAAGAACCATACTAAGAAAAGCGAGTTTTAAAACATAACATACCTGTGTGTATTAGTTTAGATGACACACATAGATGGTGCTCTATTACTTAAAGTGCACCAATTACAACATCCATGTTGCACATTCAATATCAGACATGTGTGCAATGCATATAATATTTATGATGCACCATTATACCTTTCAATAGAGCAAGTTATGCAAAACCTTCCGTGCAACAATATACAACATTGTGCATTGAGGTAAAGATCAACATTAATTAAAGCACATTGCTTCAAGTGTATATTATATAGATAAATTCAAGTGTCAATCATACACATTCATTATATTATATGATTACAATGCTCCTAACTTTTTATGGTGCAACAAATTTCTCTTTAATAAATCAAATATCACTTCTTGGTGCATTTTATTTGAGTAGAAGCACCATTTCCCTCTCAGTGCATTGCTGCAGATCACATATCATTATGTTGATGGCATAGGTGTACCACTTTGTTTGTAAAGAAAAAATAAAAAATTCTTGCAGAAGAACCATTTCCCCTATTATTTGTTGTTGGTGGTGACACACCATTGTGTTTATGGCATAGGTGCACCAGGAAAAATAGAAATTTCCCAAATTACCATGGCACTTAGGCACCAAAAAAATATGTTACATGAATATCTCTTAGTTCAATAATCAACAAATGACCTTCCAAGCTTTTTCAATAGAGACCATACATTAGTCGGGTGTTAAGCCATGGATCAAATGTCATTAATATTGAGTAGATGTTTGAACCGTCAAATCACCAATGTGTAAGAGATGATTATGACCCTTAAAATATGAAAGTACACAAACGCACTTAAACTAAAATCGCATTAGACCAAATTGAACTTAACCTAACTCCTTAAGTCAAACTATAGAGTATTCCCACTTAAATATGACTTGGAATATAATTAAAAAATATATAACAATAACAAATTCCATTTAATTAAAAATGACTAGGACCATTTAATAAATTCCAAAAACATGATACACCCCACATGCACTTTCAATGATGACAATCTTTCGTATAAACGACGAAAACACACTCAAAAAGGAAATTATAAAAAAGAAAAAAGTGATGAGGAAATTATAAAAAAGAAAAAAGTGATAAGGCTAATGATAAACACAATAACGAAAGGGAGGTGGCCACATGTCAAATAATGACAAACGAAATCCACTCCACCAAAGTATGATGACATCGGTTGCATCTTGACATGATTTTTGTGTTGACACACACTTTTTATGCTCCAATGAAGGGAGATGGTTACACGTAGGTACGGATAATCATTATCTAAATTAATTTATATTGTTTATATAGTTTTAAAATTTTAGATTTCAAGTAATTTTTTAATAACTTTTTGTTTTTATTTGAAATGTTTTCTCATGTGTTTGAAGTTGATTGAAAAATAATATAAATTCTAAGTTTTTTTTATACAATAATTTGTCTCCATGCCTTTCTTATTGTTCGTAAGGTTTTTTTGATCTAGTTTTATGAATCTACTTACTATATTATCCCAACAATTTAAAAATAAAGAAATTCTTTATTTTGATTGATCAGAGGCCATAATTTGTACTTATTAAATTGAGTGTTGTGATTATTTTTTACTAATATTAGACATCATTAGCTTATTTTCTTATTTTTTTTTGTCAAATTCACCACAAGTCTACATTGATCTTCTTACTTTGATTCAATTATCAAGCTCCCTTTCAAACTTAGATTTTTTTTAGTTCCTTTAACTTAATGTGCACAACTTTCTTTCCACAACATTAACCCTTTCTTTTATTGTAAATCAACCATTTTTTACTATATTAAAATATTTCGTTTCTTTTTAAATAAAGAAACTTTATATCTTAACTAGTCCATTTTTCATTGTTCTTAGTACATAGATCATAATATTTACATGCCCTTTAACATGTCTTTGACAATTAGCATGCCCTTTTGTTTCTTTGTTTTTTCTTAAAGACAAATCTTCATAATTTAATTTAATTAATGTAGTATGGCAGTTAGGTAAAATATTTCACACCATGTTTAATATCCGCTTCTTCCTACATGTAGAAAATCTACCAATGGTGTTGACAGTTTGGTGAGTTGTGGCTCCTTTTTGCAATCGACTCAGATTCTACTCAATTTGATAAGGAATCAAACAACTCTATTTTAGGGCAATTGGCTTATCTATATCTTGTTCATCGTCCCTTATTTTCAGCTAATTTATTCCCACTCAAAACTCCTTCCTCTCTCACACTCAAACTCTAGGTGTTGTCAAATAACTGACTCAACACCTGCATAACATTCTCCACATAATTGAAATGATCCTACTTTCCTATCTTTGAAGAGACTTAAGCTTGCTCTACCATGAAAAAAATCAAAGAGAGCAACCAAACACTAAGATAATCAACTAATAAGATGATCAATCCAAAAAAAGATTAACCTAGAAAAATAATGATACTTGATTGATTCATAAAGCACATATTTATACATATATTTATTTAGAAAAAAACCTAGAATATATCTCTTGAAATATATGGAGATTAACTATCTAAATCTAATTGACATAGTCAACCATACCAACTAAGCTCTTTTAGAGTTTTCTACCTATCACTAACTAGCAAGAGAAGTTACACTATCTAACTTGAAAAGTATACCCATTTTAAATTTCTTTAATCACTTACAACAAGAATTTCATACAAAACATCTTCATGAAGACAACCAGTGTAACACATATCATATATTGAAAATTTTCACTACCATACAAACTTTAAATTCAAATGCTTATTTATAAACTCTAGAACAAAATGAAAGAAAACTTATTTGTGATTAGTAACAAATCAAGAAAATTAGCTAAGACCAAAAAATTTCCACCCATTTTTAAGTAGTTCATTATAGGACTCCACCCTCTAACCAGGCCATGATTCCATTGGTGCAAAGTAGGAAAAATGAGACCCTGAATTCAACCTAAATGGGATCTGAACCAAGACAATTTTCATTGCTAAGTTTTATTGAAGATAAAGCGGTTTTTTAGGCACTGACATTACCTTAGCCACACAACACAAGGACTTCCTTCTCTGCTTGATAGTCCCTTAGAAATTCCTCCCTCCAGTGCTCTTCATTATGGATATAGAAAGTTTCAATTGATATCTCAAGAGTCTTACATATTTTCTTAGTTTCTTTGACACTTTTAACGCATGTGTAACTTCATCCCCATGGCTAATTTGATTGATTTGCCAATGACTCTTATTTTTCTCTATTCTATCATTCTAAAACATCTTTCTCCTCCTTTTTTCATCCTCTTCTTTTCGAGATTCAATTTTTGCAATACCATAATATTACCTCATAATATTTAATATAACATAAATAATACAAAATTTTAATAAATTTATTTACACATATTTTAAGATAAACATATTTATATATTACACAAAAGAACCATTATATAATTTTATATTAACAAAAACATTAAAATGTAATATGGTATTTAATGTTATGTCTATATATATATAGATATAATATTTTTTATTGGCTAGTTTAAATAATAGACGACATGGGTTTTTTAGTCAAAATTTGAAAATACAATTTTTAGTAAGATTATGATTTCTTGTTGTTTAAAATGCACTTTTAAATGTATAAATCCACGACCTAAAAGAAAACCTCAAAATTTGTAAATTAAACAACATAAACTTACAATTCTTAAACATATCTACCAAATTTTAAACAAAATTTACCCAAAAAAACTATTTCATTTATTAATTAAATTATATATTTTCTATTATTCAATAATACCTTACCATACATCATATAAAAATAAAACAATAAAACAATAATACTCTTTTTTTCATATATAAAGACTAACCATAGTTGTTAAATGTGGGCGTGGCTTAGTAATTTAGAGTAAACATCATCATGAAAATAATTAAATTTCAAATTCTTATAAATATAAAACCTATATCTATAAGAAAATGTTTAATTTTAAAAATTTGGTTTAATATATATTTAACATTAATTAATATAAATATTAATAATAAAATATTTATTATTATATAACTATTTTCATATATTTAAATAATATAAAAGATGGGTGTTCTCAATACCCTTGCTACTCGGGCCCTGAGGATCTCGGACAAGAAGAGCTTTGAGAAAGAAAAATCCCATCTGTTGGATGTCTTTGTGGAGAATGGTTATAGTAGATACATGGGTCAAAGGGCTTTCCTTAAAGCTTCCAAGAATTCTCTGACTAAAAGAGAACCGAAAGATCGAGTTCCAGGTGTCCATCTTCCGTATGTTCAAGGGACCACTGATAGAATTGGTAGGATTCTCAGGAGGCATAGTATCCCTGTGACCTTTAGGCCCCTGAACACCATTCGTATGTCCCTCAGATCAGTGAAGGATCCTATCGACCCTAAGGATATGAAGGGCGTTTATATGATCCCTTGTTCCTGTGGGACCCCCTATATTGGGGAGACTGGTCGCTCCATTAATCAGAGGATTAGCGAGCACGCAGCGGATCTTAAGCATAGGAGAGCTAAGTCTTCCGCTTTGGCTGAACATGCTGAGAAAACCAATCATCATGTTTGTATTGAAGAGGCCAGTGTTATTGCTAAGGTTTCGCATTTCCATCATCGAAAATTCAGGGAAGCGCTTGAGATTGAAAAGAGACCAAGCAATCTCAATAGAGAGGATGGTTGGAAAGTCAGTAGGTGTTGGGTCCCTGCCCTCTCTTCCTAGTCGTTTTTTCGTCCTCTTTGGTTTTTTTTTTTGACTTTTATCTTATTTATTTATTTATTTTATTATTATTATTATTATTATTATTATTATTTTTATTTATTTATTTTTATTAACTAATTTATTTTTATATTTATTATTTTTATATTTATTATTTTTATTTTATTTTTTATTTATTTATTTATTTTTCGATTTTTATTTTTATTTTTATTTTAATTTTTTGTTTATTTATTTATTAGTTTTTATTCGCGTGATATTTATTTATTGATTTATTTTTAAGTCCCTTATGTGATCTTCTTCTGATATTTTAAGGTCCTTTGTGACTATTTTTCCATTTTAATACCTATTATTTTTATATATTGGCACCCATTTCAATTATTTTTTGTATAATTCTTATAAATTGGCACCCATTCCTATTATTTTTATATTTATATTCTAAGGTCCTTCATATAACTAATTTTTCCTTTCAAATTCTAATCAGCTTATATTTTTAACTAATTTCCTAACTAACATAACATCCTTTGATTTTCTTTATTATATTCTGATCTTATATGGTCCTTTATACAACTTAATTAACTTTTATTTATTAATTAACATACAATTTTTAATAATACTTTTAAATAAAATTATTTTATATATTACTTTATATATTTTATTTAGGCATTTAACTTATTCATTTATTATAAGGTCATTTATTTAACTAATTTTCCTTTTAAATTATTAATTAACTTATAATTTTTAATAATTATTTCTCAAACCAAATACCCTCAATAATAATTTATTTATTTTTTTTGACCCTGGTCCTAGAGTCAAACTAGCCGTTAGGCAAGATAGCTGTTGGAGGCTCCGCTCAGACTATTTAACATGATGAGCTAGATCTGTTTCTTCAACTTGTCCTGATGATGAACCACACTAGTTGGTTCGAAACGCGTCGACAAATGGTATTCCATGTGATTTTCGCCGAAGAATCTTTCTCTAACTTGATATGGATCACAGAAGCCTGAACTCTATTAAATTCAATACATTTTTCATAATTTTAAATTTTAATCAGTAATAATATATATATATATCTATATATATATATATATATATATATATATATATATATATATATATATATATATATATATATATAATTTTTATTTTTTATATTAGATTATATAACTTATTGTATAAATGAGGTTTTCTCAAAACATCTTTTTTAGTCTCTACAACCGCTCTAAATAACAACCATTTCACAATTTGGAGTCCCACTTTACTCAACTCCCTTTTTCTCTTTTCTTATGATTTCCTAAGACTTGACTCCTCTTTTGACCTGAATTTGATGGCCTTGCATCTTGGCAAGCTTTGCCTTGCATCTTGGCAATCTTAGCCTTGAAGCTTTGAAAACTTGTATTTTTTACCTTTGTCGTAGGTCGCAATCACAACTTGTAGTGCTAGTATGCCTAGCCTCTAGAAGTACGATTTGCGACCCACACCATGAAGCTCATCTTCTTAAGTCGCTAGTCATACATCTAATGTATAATAGCTTGACCTCTTCTCTCTAGTAATGTGATTTGCACAATGACTAAGCCTTCATATGCTGAAGTTACAAATCACACATCTAGTGACTAGTGGCTTGTTGACTACTGACTAAAGTGCGATTTCCGACCACACCTTCCTCATCACATGTGACAAACCCAAGTCAGACTTTTAAATTACATACTCTTTGCACATGTCCTTCACTTATATAATGAAATCTCATCCCTCTCATTTCATTATGCACTCCAACACTTGACGAGTGAGCAACCTATCTATATAGGATCTGAAAATGTGACTTCCTCATAAGTAACACACCGCCTTACCATCATTACTTATTTTATCACTCGTTGGGTATCCAATCGATTCATGTACCCTCTTCATAAACATTTATATTCTAAAACATGCCTCCTCTCACTCCTCTCTGCACCTAGCCTTGACATACGCTCTCTTTCTTAACTGAACCCTTGCATAAGCATCTGAATCTCCTATTAATTCTCAGTTATAGCCTCTATTCTCTCAAACCCTCGCCCTTTATCTCCTTTTGCAACATTCTTGCCTTTGAATTTAACCCACAAGGTTGTGTTTCAATTTCCCAATTTATATAAAGTCACATTGATATAATCACATGAATCCTTTACTTGAATTTACAGGAAATTGTTGGGTGGAATTTTATTTATTTGTCAATGGAATTACTTAGTTGAAATTATTGTTGAATCACATATTCCATTACAATAGTGCATTCGAAGTCCTAGGCCTTCCATTTGAACTTGTGAATTTCCAATAGAAAATCCCTTATCCCCAATCACAAATTGCGACTCTAATTGATACTTAAAACACTGTGATTTGGAGATGCGATGGGTGATTTAGCTAGACATCCTCCTTCCCTTTGGTCGTAAATCAGGTTTACATGCCCCAATGACGATGTGATTCAAATTTTTGACTAGAGAGGGATGGCTTTCTTCTTAAGTTGTAGGTCACAACTGTAGTCTCCAGTGCATCTAGGAACTCCATCTGCAACTAGTCTTGCATATTTTTCCTTCAAGTCACAAATCATAGTTATAATTCATAGTGACATTGAGATCTAAATATATGAATCAACTTGGTTTTCTCCCTTCCTTAGGATTCAATTCGTATTCCTAGTCCTCACTAACACTGTGATCTAAAAATGCGACTTGCGCTAGAGCTTGAAGGTGTGACTTGCACTGGAGCTTGAAGGTGCTACTTTCACTATACCTTGAAGTTGCGACTTGCGCTAGAGATTGTTAATGTGACTATCCTGTCTTGGTAATTGCTAATATAACATGTGAATCAACCTTGCCTTCTCATAATTGCAACCTAAACCTTGCATTTTTTCTTTCTGATTAGCATGGAAATCATCTCATGTTTTATGTCTACATTGAATATTTTTGAGATGTCACGTACACTTGATTTGGATTTCCTTAGCATGTCCTCTTATTCTAAATAAATGGTTCCACCCATCATAAGAGGATCTAATAGAAGTTTTGGCATGATTTAAAATAGCATAGAGGGAGTTGTGAACAACCCTCCTAAATTGCTCATATATGGTGACACTGCTTGCTATATTAACAAGAAAACCAAGCTTACATGGGGTGATATTTACTCAAAATCTTCCAAGAAGTACATCCTATAGGATGAAGAAGACTTCCAAGTGTATATCAATGTGAAGAAGTCTTGGCTACATATGGTTTTCGTACACCCCCCCAGCCTTCTCGTGTGCAGAGGCTATAGAGTGGATTCGTCATCATATAGATGAGGAATAATGTATGACAAAAAGTGATCAAGGAGATATTGTGGCATAATTTACAATATTAGATATTGAAAATTATTACAAGCTTCCTAGACACCAACATACTTTCAGTAGCAGGTGGTTTCCTAGCTTTGATGGATCAACTAAGGACGTGTTAATGTCTTGGTGGCAAGAGCCAAGAAAATTGAAGCATAGAGTAGATGGGATTTACAAGACGAAATGACTCAGGAAGGTTTATCAAACATTAACTTCCATGATAAACAACCTTTATGCCAAACCAAGCGCAAATACCTTTAAGGAAACTTGGGTTCCCTTGATTCATGCATGCACCACTAAAGGGATGATCTTCAACTGGGAAAGTATGCTGACATCCTCCATCAAATCTAAAATCCATGCAACAAATAAACCAAGAGAGGGGGAGAAATCATAATTCTATATGGCATCTATTGGATGTTGTGAGTGAAAAATGTGACTTTGAAGGTCTAGGTTTGAAGTGGAGTCCTAGAGAATAATTACTTGTGCAAATATATTTCAAAGGCTTGTGGAACATAGGGTACAAAGGAATGTATGAGAGGATTGCAAAATAATTCATCTCCCCTTTTCATCATGTACTCTTTAGCACAAAACCTCCATGCACATACGACAGAGCTAGTGCCTCTCTACATGATATTTCATATTGGTTCCTTCTTAATGATTCTACCTACATTAGAGTGTTCGGTGCTTACAAGCCTCCATATGCTCTGGCTACATTTATTACAGACAAAGTGGTGTTGCAGGAGGTGGCTTGCCAACTTACCTTAGGTTTTTCCAAGACCTTATTTAAAGACAAGAAATATCCATGGTCTATCTTCCCACTAGATATTGGAGCTTACTCTATTAAAATTTTTAAGAAGGATGAAGTAGAAGTTGAAGAATTGCGATTTTTCTGATTTGGTGAGTTAAGTTTTCATAGATATGACCCAAGGAGTGTTGCCATGGGACATTAAAAATAAATTGGATATATTTTGGTATATGCTTCAGCCATCAAAGTAGGAGAGGAAAAGGTAAAAAAAATTACAACTCTTCTAGGGCACCGGAATAAGCTTTACAAGTTGAAAAGGGAGAGAAGTCAAAGTATGACACTCAAGAAAATATAATCTTGGAAGCAAGGAAACTATTATTAAAATAAAATAAGGGAAAGGAACTAGAAAGGGAAAGAAAAAGAAACAAAAAATTGATAAAGAAGAAGCCCAAAAGAAGCAAGAGGAGGACATAAGAAAGAAACAACAAGAAGAGGAGAACATGAAAAAGCAAGAAGAGGAGAGGAAAATAAAAGAGGCCATAGAGAAGAAGAACACAAAGACAACAAGGAAGAGGAAAGAGGAAGAAGCAAAGAAAAAGAAGAGGAAGAACCAAAGAAGAAAGTAGAAGAAGAAGAAGAAACCAAGATGCAGGAAGAGGCCCTAGCCAAGTAGCTTGAACAAGATTTGCTCAATAAGTTGCATGACGATTAGTTAGCAGAGGATAACAAGTTAAAGGGTCCATAAACGTAGTTGGAGTTTCCTACTTTGAATGTCCCACCACCTACTACTATCACTGGTAGACATTTCCCATCTCAGGAATTAGGCATCACAAAGTGTTTTTAAGTGGAAGAATCTACAACTACAAAATGAGAACCAAACGTTTTTGATCTCACACTTCAGAGGTGAGGATTTGTAGGCATATATTCATGAAGAGCTTAACGTGCTAGAAGAAGTTATGGATCTTTTCTATAATGTGATTTTTTCCCTACATCAAGTAATGGATCCATTTCTCAACATGGAAGGTAAGTTAAAGGAAAAAAGAATGTTAATTAAACTAATATGCTCAGCAATTAATCTCATATATGAATGGAGCATGAAATACCATAATGTGCCTATGGAACTGCCTAAAAAAATGGATAACCATGGAAAAGATTAAAGTTGATGTTAGAATCAAGATGCAATCACATGAGAAGTTGAGCAGATACATGGACAAAATAATGGCTACTTATAATACCTTGAATATTGGGTTGGAATATCTTGTCAAGGTACAAAAAATACATTCCATTGGTGCATTAGGTGAAACAATATTGAAAGAATAAGTAAAGTAAGAGGTTCAAGGAATTTTGGATCCAATAGAGCACGTTGTTGCACAAGACAATCTGGAGGCCACAAGATAAGTGATTGTGCAATATGTGGTTGAGCCCGTGAAGATGCACACAAAGCTCACAATGTTGTTTAACTAGGTGTAAGCTAGAAATACAACCTTAATATCATATGCACTAGAATGCCTCATGAGGTTTGGAGATGAACTACAACACAAGATCTTGACGATCGTGAGTGAATAAATGTTTGGCAAGCATATTTGGTGGGTAGAGGATTCAGATCTTTCCATCACCAAACTAACTAAATGAGGATGTTTTGTTTCTTTACTTTTGGCGTAATTTGTATTTTACTAAAAGTAAAATAGAATTTAGATTAGAGAGTCATATGGAATGTGAAAATTCATGTGGAAATTGAAGAGTCATGGTATGTGTAAAGTCACTCTACTTTCTATAAATAAACACTCATGTCTAAATGTAGGGGGCCTTCAGTTTTGGACTTGATATACAAGTATTTTTTATAGAACTTATAGATCTTTTCGAGAATTCAAGTGGTATCTTTGCATCTCCACTATTAGATTTCATGGGCATTGCATGTGATGGTTTTATAGGAATTTCAACTTAATTTTCAGAATCTCTTTGAGCCTGATCACACAATTCCTTACATGTGTTATTGGGCATTACACTAATCTTATTGCAGTGATTTTATTATATATGTTTATGTTAACAAACTAATTTTTATTTAAGCACATATCATACTTGGGATTGTATGTAGTTTATGATTTCGTGTTTGTTATTAGTTAGGAACTAGTTCATAATTGATAAACAAATATTTCTCTTTATACATGTGTTTTAATTGAAGTGTTGCTAACATGCTTTTATAAGATTCATGCCATGTTACTTAGGCATTGTTATGTCCATAGCATTTCATTTGTAAAGTTTCCATAAAGCTACTTGAACTTGCATTTATCAAAAAAATTATTTGTTTTCCAATGTTTGTTTCTTGTTCCATCCAAAATGAATATAAAAACAACATGGTGGTTATCGGACCCACATACTGAATGCGGCTCCTATCTCAAACGATGTAGAGTCCACTTGGGATTTTGTACCAGGGAGATCCCTTGACTGTTAGCGGAAAAATTTGGCCCATCAATGCATCCTAAATTTACCCTTTCCTCTAGGTTATACATGATGTAGAGGCATATGAGCTCTCCACCCTACGTAAAGCACTACCTTTTTTTATAAAACTAAAATCAGGGTATCTCCCTTATCATATAAATAAATTCTAAAACCAACCTTTGCTCTTTAGTTAATCATTTATAACAACAAAGTCATAAAAGAAACCTTTAAAATGGTAGAAAAAATATTTAGAAGCATTTTAAATTGTTATATCAAACACTCAAATTCCTTTCCCTTGATGCATGTGTTACTTTGGAAAGAACTAGTTCCCTCTTATTGCGGGGGTGCTATAAACCATGGTCTTCATGGCAATGCCATTTTTATTGATTAAATCGGTTAGGTTTTAATTTTATTGTGGGATGATCAAGTGTTTGGGACAAGTATATGTTATCCCTTCCACTCGGTTTCAGATTCCATGAGGGATGTCTTTGGCCCATTGTGATCAAGTTTAAGGAGTAGGATTCCCCACCTTCGTGGAGTCTCAACTCTTGCTACGTCATAAAGTTTTGGTATATATAGCTTACAGGTTGTTGGATATACTCTTGGCGTTATAGTTATAGTTGCTAGGTTTGATCTTGGGCCTTTGCCATATTACTCCAATGAGTTACCAATTGACCATGTTTAAAAAAAATACAAAAATAAAAAGTGGTTCTAAGTTTTAAGTGAAATTGACAGAATAAATATTTGAAAGTATTGATGTTGTAATTAAATTTGGGTTTCATTTTTATTTTTTTAAAGATAGTATACTAATATTAAAATATTTTCGAAAAATTATAATATCAAAATTTATATGGAACTTTTTATATTATTGAGCATCTTGGGGCATGAGAAAAGTATGATTTTCTAGGGTTTCTCAATGATAGCAACTAGGGTTTTTTTTTATGATGGTTCTATACATGAGAGGAATCCCCCTCCCACTACAATGCAAGGGAAAGATGAAGCTCTCCATGGCTCCTGTGGAGATCCAACAATGCCAACACTAGTAAAAACCCTGTGGGTGACTCCATAAATTGTAGCTTGAATAACCCCTCTTTGCAGATTGAGGGGATTGATCAACATGAAGTGGGTAAGGATTCAAGGCAATAGATAAAACTATGTTGTTGCATTCCATATATGGAAAAGATTCCAAATTTCGATATAACCTCGTCAAATATTGTGGAAAAGATCCAATACATGCAAATGTCATGCTATGATTATAAAATGTTTAGGCCTTTAGCCCAAAGAGTGAACTTTAGTCGAGTGGATCGGGAAAAAATAACATCCAAAGTGAGATGTGGAGCTGATGAAAACAATTTTTGGTGGTCCATTGTTTTCAATTTTTCTTATGGTCTCGCTCCAGGACTATGGGTTATGGCCCCACTATGTTTCATTGCACACTATGTCTCATGCATGCATGCAACATTAATTCCTCATGCTTGGCTCACACAATTGTTACATGCAATGCTAATTCATCAAACAAATTCAACACATCAAATAACCATGAACACAAACGAAATTAAATAATTGGGCATTAACTTAGTTTCTATACTATAGCATGGCGCCTCGACTAGCCATATATTTATTCTAATGACCGCCCTTCATACACACAAAGGTTTACAATTTATATTAGAAAATTACAATATCACAGATTATTTCAAGATCCATGATCTTCTCCATAAATCTTTCAATACGATCTTCTCCGCAAAGCTCTCAACATGATATTCTCCAAAAATATCTCAATGAATTCCTAAGATTTCTCATAGATGTGATTTTTCAAGCTTTTAATCCTTTACAAAATAGATATTATCCTGCCTTTTTGACAGTTGTTCCTTCTAAAACTCATTCTTGTTGATTTTTTAGAGGATGGGTCAATGTTCCTACATCAGACTCCCAAGGTACTAAAATTTATGACCTCTTGGTCATATACTTTCTATTCTTCTCGTGACAACTTCAACTTGTGAGTTGCAACACACCTCTGTAGTAACAAGTATCCATCTTTCTACATGATACCTCACCAAACTTTCTCTTGAGTTTGGGCTTTTGGAATATTCCTGGTTCTCTTCTCTATAACCCTTCAATCACTCCTTTCTCTAGGCTATTTCTAATATTCTCACCTTCCTCTGCTATCACCTACATAGAGAAAACAAATCTCTTACTAGATATTCAATCAATTTTTACCTTCTTCCACTGCTTCTCCTCTAGACTACACATAGGAATATTTTGAGCTTTGATACCTCTTAATGAAAATAATTTATAGGGGTTTATCATTTTCAAGTTTTCTTGTGGTCTCGCTCCAGGACCTATGGTTTATGGCCCCACTATGCTTCTATTGTGCACTTTGTCTCGTGCATGCATGCAACATTAATTCCTCATGCTTGCCTCACAAAATTATTATATGCATTGTTAATTCATCATAAAAATTAAACTCAAATCACCATGCACAATTTTTTTTACATAAATTGGGAATTAATTTAATTTCTATACTATTACATGGCATCTCGGCGAGCTAGATATTCATCCTAATGGTCGCCCTTCATACATACAAAGGTTTACAATTTATATTACAAAATTACTATATCATGGATTATTTCAAGATCCACAATCTTCTCCATAAATATCTCAACATCATCCTCTCTACAAATCTCTCAACATGATCTTCTCCACAAAGCACTCAACGAATTCCTAAGATTTCTCACAGATGTGATTTTTCAAGCTTTTGATCCTTTACAAAATAGATATTATCGTACCTTTTTTATTATTATAGTTGTTCCTTCTAGAACTCATTCTTGTTGATTTTTCAGAGGATGAGTCAATGCTCTTGCATCACGAGCTAAAATTAAGATTAAAGGGTTTTTTTCACAACAATCTTTAAGAACTTGGAGGACATGAATAGAATATTTTAGAATGGGCCATACTTTTTAACTCTGCAAAACTATATATATGTTTCTAGAAGGAAATATTTAGTCCAAATAAAGAGGGATTTTCCACTACTCTAGTTTGAATACAATTATATTCTCTTCCCCAATAGTTTTGGGATCCAAAATGATTGGAAGGTATTTTTAATGCCCAAGGTTCATATGTAATTTTTTCAGAGGCAACAAGGAAAAGGAAGATATACCTCATATGCACAAATCTGTGTATATATGAATATATCACAACCTCTTCTAGCCAATATTTTCCTTAGTTATCAAGATAATGTTTGGGATCAACCAATAAACTATGAAAACATTCCATTTAGATGTTGAAAATGCCATGAACATGGCCATCTATTTAGAGGATGTCCTTTGAATTCCTATAAACAAGCTCCAAAACCCTAACTAGAGAAATACTAGGAAGGATTTGAGTGATTCTCTAATAGGTAAAAAAACTAACAGAATTTCCTAGGGAAACATATCAATGGACAAAGTGAAGAGTGATAATAGATATTTGGCTCTCTCAAATCTAGAAGACAACCCAATGAATAAAGATGAAGAAAAAAAAGGGGGAGAAACATAACCAAACTCATGTCTCCTCATGGGATGACCAAGTGGTTGGCATAATGGGATGTTATCCCCTCCACGTAGTTTCAAACCCCACAGGGGGATGTCTTTGGCCTGTTGTGATAAGGCTCAAGGAACAAGCTCACCCACCCTCATGGAGTCTCATCTCTTGTTAAGTCATAAATTCTTGGTATATCTAGCTTACCGTTCATTGGATATACTCTTGGTGTTATAGTGGAAGTCATTAGGTTTGATCTTGGGCCTCACCTAGATTACTACAATGAGTTATCGATTCACAATAGTGACAGAAAAAACACAACCATGCTCGTAACTCAGGACGTAAACAGGAAGTGTCAATTCAAAATGACGGAGAAAATAAACAAAACAAAAACAATAATTCAAAGGATGTGGAAATGATATTAGATAAGGAGGATCTTATAAAGCCAAAATAAATGGCAGAATTGAATCTAGAAAATTTAGATCTCTGATCATTAGCAACGACTTGGGAAAATCAAGACCCTTTATAAATTCTAAATAAGGAAGTGGAATTAATCTCAATGGGTTACATTCTAGTACTCCAAAGGTAAAGAAAACCTTCGATCCTCTTCCTTAGGGGTCACAAAAGTAAAAAATAAAGAAAACATAAAGTCTAATTTAGAGGAGAAAAAAAGAGGAAGAAAATGTAACAGATAATTGATCTAAAAATGGGAGAAACTTTGATAAAATTTGGTAAGATAACTTTGATGACAAATTCCTACCACCCTAACCCCCATCATTCAACAATGATAACTATCTCATGGAATATGAGGGGTCTGAAAGGTAAGTAGAAACACAGTTTCTTCAAGGAAAAAATTATATTTGAGAAACCAACAATTTTTATGCTTCAAGAAACTAAATGTATGGATGGTCAAATTTCCAGAATTTCCCAGATTGTTTGGAAAATTTTCCAGTGTATCGTAGTGGAAATTAAAGGAGAATATAAGGATCTAGCAATCTTTTAGGAATCCAAAGGGACCACACTTTCAGACTTCATAGTGACTCAAATAAATCTTACATCCAATTTTTAGAAGATTGGGTCAGAAAATTTTGGGTTCATTAGAAATGTATATGGACCTAATCTTTAGGGGGGAATATGTTTTCTTAAGAAGCCTCCAAAATATTTATGATTAGTTTGGAGAGGTTTTCTGGACATGTTTGAAAAAAAGGGGGGAGAGATACATAGACTAGAGGAAGACTCCTATAACTTTAAATATTTGATTAAGAAACTCAAGTTGGTAGACATAGAAAGTGGCAATGGGATTTATACCTAGAATAATAGGAGATGTGGAAACACATTGGTGACATCTCATTTAGATCACTTCCTATTTCCAAAAACCATAATCATCATAGGAATGTCAATTGAAACCTAAATTCTTCCAAGTTTTGGGTCAAATCATTAGCTTATAAGTTTAAAAATATATTGGAAAGGAAGACGAATCAATAGACTAGTTAAATTTGAAGCCTTCTGATAAGGCATCACTCCTTCAAAGAAAATATAGAGAAATGATTGCTAGAAGCATCCATAATCAAAGGATCAATTATGCATAATTTTCAACAACAACTAAAGTATATTAAAAGCGTATTGAAAGAATGCAATACCAAATAACTTAGCAATATACATGAAGTCAAAGAACAAATCTCTAAAAAAATAGAGCAAATATTGTTGACATCTAATCCAAAAGGATTTGGATTATTGTAAATATTGTAAACAATTTTAATTGTGAACTAGAGAAAACCAAGATACCTTGGAATTAGAATCCCAAGAGTCTCTCCACTCATGTATATATTCATGATTTGGATAATGCAATAAATAGGTTATTCATGGAGTTACCCTCCTAGCCTGGTATCAGAGCCAGTTCCCATTTTGAATTTCCCTATATATTATAACTCTTATTTTTCTTCTATATTTTGTTATTTCGTTCTCTGCCATATTATTTGTAATATTTTGTGCATTCAAATCCCTTGGAGCTACGTTGAATGTCCACTGTGAGTATTTTTTTCAAGCATTGAAATGATTGTGTCGTGGTTATGAATTCAATCTCGCGCTAGATATTTTCTACTTCATAACCTAGGTGCTACGTTTAGGTGTGGCTGCATAACCGAGTGCTATGTTGAGGTGTTTCGTAGTGGAAAAGAAAGTGTGGTTATTGGGATGTGAACCCAAGTCTCGTATTCTATCTCTGTTGGTGCGTATGATCATTGGTTCTGCGTTTGTGTGGTTGAAGACTGATGCATTATGTGTTGAATGGTGAAAGTGTGACTTAACTGTTGCATTGAAACACTGGTTGAAATCGAGCTATGCTGACTGTGAACCCGTGTTCCCTCGGCCCCCGTCGAGCCTGTCATGCACTGACTGTGTGTTTGACGGTTTAAATTGGGCATTAAAGTTTGCATTAACCGTGATTGTTCGTTGAAAATGGTATGTATTTTTTTGTTGGAGGCCGTGTGATGGTGTCAAATATACTTTGAAACTGTGTATGTAATCTGATGGTACAGAAATGCATTAGTTTTGGTTGTATATGGGTTATAATAGACATATGGTAAATATATATGTGGAAATTCCTTTTAAAAGCCATGGCTCATTGTAGTGTATTTAAAGTCTGTTTAGATTTTTTGGATGGTGGTATATAATGGTTTTAAATGAAAAAAGGATGGTGGCGCATATAATGGTTCATGTATAATGTAAATACATATGAAATTAGTTGAGATTTTTTTAATGGTTATATGTTATATGGTATGGAATGTATATAACCATCATATAAGTCATATGTTGGAGCCATCATATAATATATTTTTGATGAGTGGAAGTTTATAGGTTCACATTAAAGTATTGATTTTGTATGGTGAAGAGTGAAGTTTCTAAATTAGTTTTGTAATAAGGCAAAAAATAAGTAGTTATTTTGGAAATCAAAAGCATATAGGTTTTTTTTATGATTCATTCACTAATCTCCATTGTGAGAGTATTCCTTTCTTGCAAAGAGAGCTATCATGAGTGGTTCACGGAGATAAAACACACCCTCATATTCAATGATCTTTGGAAAGGAATTTGTGAAGGAGAAGGAGATAATGCACCTAAAAAGCCTACTTCAGATAAGAAGCTTACCATTGGGGAAAACAAGAACGACAAGGCCTATGCCTTGATTTAAATGTCATTAAATGAAGAGGTGAGTCATTATATTTCTACATTATTAAATGCTTTTGAAGCTTTAAATAAGTTAAAAGAATTATATGACTCACACTTTGAGCTTGAAGTTGTTCAGCTGATGATCAAGTTGTTCAATTTTAAGTTGAAAAATGATGACCCTCTTACCTTAGCATTAGAAATAAGATCCATTATGCATGCCATAGATGTTCCTCTCACAAAATATGTCAAGGCACTATATCCCACTTATTCACATTATATTGAGTCATTTCAAACAAGTGGAAAACTTAAGGAGATTTCCTTTGACTCCCTTGAGAAGATGTTTGTTGAAAGAGAGAAGGATTTTCAAAAGAAGATAGCAGCTCAGTCTTCTGAATAAGCTGTGTGCCTCGCACATAAAGAGAAGAATCATCAAAAAGATTCTTATAGAGAAAGAGGTGGCCGAAGAGGAAGAGGAAAGAAGGATTTTAGAGGTAGGGTGGGTAAACATTTCCAAGGAGAAAGGTCTGATCTTCATTACATAGTGTGACAAAAATGGACATGATTCTTCCACATGTAAGATGCCTTGGGAAAAAATCGAGTTGGAAAGAAATGAAGAAAAAGGTAAAACACATAGTAAAGGGAAAGGAAAAGCACCTGATTCCACTCATTATGTTGTGGCACATTGCAACATTGGAGTAATTGAAGACTTATTCAATGCTTCACTTGCTTCATGGAAATATTATTGGGTGCTTGATTCAGAAGCATCTTGCCACATGAATTTAAGAAGAGATTTCTTTGAAGAATTATTGACAATGTTGATGGAGCAGTCTACATTGCAGACAAGTCAAAACTCAAGCCATCGGGCTTGGCACCATCAGGTTCAAACTGCCTAGTCTTCCATACATTCTTCTACACAATTTTTTATACCTCCTAGAGTTGAGAGAAACTTGTTGTATTTGGTTCACATCTACTAGTAAGGACACTCCATTCACATATTTGATGGCAAGGTTGAGGTCAGAAAAGCATAAGATCACTCACTTGTCATGACTGAGATAGAAGAAGAAATACTATTGAACTACAAGGAACCTCTACTCATGCAAAAAAAAATCATACAACTCTTACTATGATGAAGGTACACTTCCATCAAGTCTTCTATGACATGCTAGATTTGGACACTTGAACTATGACAACCTTCGTTTGTTGAAGAAAAATGGTGTTACTAGGTTGCCAACTATTCCTAGGAAACTTAAGCAATGTGATGCTTGTATCTTAGGAAGGCACAATAAAAAATACTTTCATGATTCTCATTCCAGAGCACATAGAAAGATTGAACTCATTCATTCTCATCTATGGCCCAATTCCTATTCCTTCTGCAAATGGTAAAAAATATATGGTGACATTTATTGATGACTACACTAGAATTTGTTAGGTTTATTTATTGAAGAACAAATCTAAAGCCTTTGAAACATTCAAGAACTTTCATACATGGATTGAAAATGATGCACAATCTCATATTGGATCCATTCGTACTGATAATGGAGAAGAGTACACTTCAAATTAATTTGAAAACTATCTTCACCAACATGGAATCAAACATCAAGCAACTGTGCCTTATAATCACCAACAAAACATAATAGTTGAAAGAATGAATAGGAAAATCTTAAATATGGTACGCTCAATGATGTTTTTCAAGAATGTTAAGATTTTGAACCAATTTCCTTCAAAGACGCTGCTTCTCATGATGCAGGGAAAGAAGCGATGCCGAAAGAATATGATGCTTTGATAAAGAATGGCACTTGGAAGTTGGTTGATCCCCCATTGGGAACCAAACCAAGTGGTTGCAAGTGGGTCTTCAAGAACATGTATAAAGTAGACAGCTCATTTAACAAGCACAAATCTAGGCTTTTGGAAAAAGGTTTTGCACAGAAGGAAGGGGTTGATAATGAGGAGAATTTCCCCCCTACAACAAAATGGGCTACCATTCAGACCCTCTTTTATTTGGCAGCTCAGAACGGTTGGATATTCCATCAAATGGATGTAAAAATTTCTTTCTTGAATGGATATCTGAAAGAGAATGTTTTTATGTCCCAACCAAAAGGATTTTTTGTGAAATGTCAGGAACACAAAGTATGCAAGCTTGTAAAATTCTTATATGGACTCAAGTAAGCACCGCGAGCTTGGTATGAGAAATTGACTGAGAATAGTCTGAAACTCTATTTCAAACACTACGATCTTGATGATGCAACTTTCTTTGTTAAGAAAGTTGGTAAAACAATTGTATATCATGTGGTGTATGTAGATTATCTCCAATGATAGGGAATAATGAGAAATAAATTGCATCAATAAAGAAATATCTGAGGAAAGGTTTTGAAATGATAGATTTGGTCTATGTTCACTTCTATCTTGGTATTGAAGTAACTCAACATCTGAAGTTTATATTCCTCTCTCAGAAGAAATACATTGGAGATATGTTGAACAAGTTTAGCATGGATGAGGGCAATCCTTTGATTACTCTAATGGAACAAAACTTAAAGCTCACATCCATTGAAGGAAAATAATTTGAGGATGCAACAAAGTACAAACAACTCTTAGGAAGTCTCAACTACTTGACTACTACCATACCAAACATTTCATTTGTTGTTGGAATCCTCTCCACGTTTATGAAAAAGCCTTGTGAGGGTCATTGGTATGCTACAAACAGACTTCTAAAGTAATTTAAGGGAACTGAAGACTTTGGAATCAAGTATACACAGGTGGGTGACTTCAGCTTGATTGGATACTCCGATTCATATTTCGATGGAGATAAATAAACTAGAGTATCTACTTCAGGCTATGTTATGAGTCTTGGATTTGGAGTTATAACTTGGAGGTCACACAAACAAATAAGTTCCAATAGATTCCACAATTAAGGAAAAATATGTGGAAGCAGCTGAAGCAACGAATGAAATTGTGCGGATCATGAAAATTCTCGAATATTTGCATGAGAAACAAGTGCATCAACTCCTCTTTTGATTGAAAACACTTCTGCAATAAAGTTGGCAAAGAACCAAAAGTTCGATGATCAAACCAAGAACATTAATACAAAATATCATTTGATTTGACATCATGTTGAGGCCAAGACTATCCATCTACGATGTTTTTTTCCATAAATTAGTATATTGCAGACATATTCACCAAAGCGCTTGGAAGAGAAAATTTTGGAAGATCCATAACTATGCTTGGACTCATCAACATCCATTCAGATTAAGGGGGTGAATGCTAACACCTAATCCAAAAGGATTGTTATTATTGTAAATAGTTTTAGTTATGCATTAGAGAAAACCAAGAGACCCTGGAATTTGAATCCCAAGAGTGTCTCTACTCATGTATATATTCATGATTTGGCTAATGCAATAAACAAGTTATTCATGGAGTTACCCTCCTGGCCTAACAAATACAATAACACATAAGGGTGCAGGGGAAAATATAGCAGCTTGGAAAAAAGTAAATAGAGACTCAAACTCTATGGAGTAAATGCATAATCATGAGGAAATATTTTGGAAATATAAATATATAGTGCAATGGTTAATGGAGGGAAAAGAAATAATAAGTTTTTCCATCTCTCTTTGATCTAATGTAGGAAATATAATAGGATTTCTTGTGTCAAAGATCCATAAGGAAACAAGTTAGAAAATCATCAGGATATGGAAGAAGAACTTATATCCCTTTATAAGTAGCTACTCACCAAGCCAGTTCTAGATTGAAGACCTACAATAAGAAAAATCATTCAAAATATCCCACCTCTAGTCACTCTTGAAAAAAACATGTTCTTACTTACTAAAACATCCCCAATGGAAGAAGAGATTAAAATGAAAAATGGAAAGTCCCTAGGGTCGGATGTATTCATGGCATATTTCTTCCAAACGTGTGGTAAATCATAGGAAAACATGTGTGGGACCAAGTTGAAACTCAAATAAGGTTAGCTTCAATATACTTGGCTTTGGATGCAATCTTATTAACTCTTGTTCCTAAAGAAAACAAAAGTGAGAACCATTCTTCTTATAAAACCATTATATCATGTAATGTCATTTATAGAATTATATCGAAAGCCATAGCAAATAAGTTTAAACCAATATTATCTACACTTATATCTCTTGAGCGAATCAAGTGTGTTGAAGGAAGGCATATCTTAGACAATGTTATGCTTTCCCATGAGCTCATCCACTCTATGAAGACTACCAAAAAATCTGGAATGTTTATTAAGCTATACCTTTCCAAATATTTGATAATATTCTAAGTTGGAAATATATGTATCATATTCTCAATGCCTTTGGCTTTGCATAAAAATGGATCCAATGGGTTCTTGCTCTAGTCTCAATTTTTTTTCTCAATTCTCATTAACGGTTATCCTTTAACAACTTTCTCCCCTTCTAGAGGATAAAGACAAGGGGTACACTCTCCCCTTTCTTATTTATTTTAATGGTTTGTTCTAGTATATGCCATCACATATACGATAGTTATTTAGAAAATAAAGGGTCTCGGTCTCCACAATGAATATTCAACCTTAACCCACCAGTGATTCATTAATGATATCCTTCTTTTAGGATACCCCTTGGCAAGAGAAGCCTCATATTTCAAATGAATCCTACAATACTTTCAAGAAACATCAAGTAGTGAGAGAAAAATATTAGTTCTTCTTTTTAATACCCCTAAAGCAATTCATTTTCATATTTCCCACACTCTGAATATTCAAATGAGTTCCTTTTATCCAAATATCTCAGTGCTCATTTATTAGAGAACTCTCTTAGACATGCCTCCTAAGAGGAACTATTGCTTAATTTTGAGAAAAGAAACTTTTTAGTTGGAGCTTTGGAACTTTTAACATTGCAAAAATGTTGACTGTTCTTAAATCAATTTTGTAAGAAATGCCTCTGTTCTTATTTTCATCCCTTTTGACCCAAAAATAAATAATCAAGAAAATCCATAATATTTAGAGAACATTTGTTTGGGAAGCAGCTAAGATGGAAATGAAATGGGCACTAGTGACTTGCGACAAAATCTACGGAGAAAAAATGAAGGGAGGCTTGGTTATGAGAAATCTAGAGGTTCTAAGTAAAATATTAGATGCCAAACTTGGTGGAGATCGATAAACCATCCTAGGTATATCTAGAGAAAATTATGGAGGATGAAATATACTCCCAACATAGAAGAGCAGAACTTAATAAAAATAGAGGGAGACATCAAAAGTTCATAGAAATGGAATATTGCATGGAAAAAACTACTTCCTAATATAGGAACACAACTTGTGGGAGGTAAGGGAAGGCCAAAATGACTATTTTTGGGAAGATTCATGGAATAAAATTCCAAAATGTTAGGATGAGGAAAATATTCAAGAAATTAAAAATAGCCTAATTTGGCAAAGAAAATTTTAAGTTGCAGACTAATGGTAGTCTCAAGCTGAATAATAGAGGTGGAGATCCCGATTTCCTAAAGAATTATGGTATAATCAGGTATAGATGACATAATGGATAATTTCTAGATTATGTTCCAAGAATGAAAAATATAATTCCAATATGGTATAGATAAGTTAATATGGTGGCATACATAGAGTGGAATCTACAACTTGAAGGGGGCTTACAACATAGTCATTGGGGCCTCTTGACTTCCAAATGATAAAATATGGAGAAAATTTTGGAAATTGGACATATGGATAAACGTCTCTTAGTTTCTTTGGTTGGTAGCTCATGGAAAAATACTAACTTGAGACAAGTTACAAAAAAGAGGCTTTCAATGCCCCAGTCTTTATCACCTTTCTCTACAATATTCTAAAAATTCATAGCATCTACTTGCTCCTCCTCCTTTGTTTCAACTTAATTGGATAAATGGGATATTATATTTCATGAATTAGATGAAATAATAAAAAACATTATCTTTACAATTTTAGAATGGAGAAGCTTTTCTTTCCCTCATGCCATAATTAATAGAGCCTAGAAATTACTTCCATACTTCATTCTATGGGAAACATGGAAGGGATGGAACACGTGTATTTTCAAAAGATCATGCAATCTGAGGAAGATTTATGGATCAAAATCATCAAATGTACTAACACAACTATTTTATCCTCCAATTCAGGCATGAAAAAATTTAAGAACACCCCCCCCCCCCCCCCCCCCCGCCCAAAAAAAAAAAAACCTTTATATGTATAATAAATGGGAGAATCCCCATGGTATATTGAAAAATGTTTAGGTTACGTTTTCAATAATATAATATGCATATATAATTTTTTGGCAAATATTTTGTTGAGTTATAAAATTTTGTTAATTCTCGACTTTTTTTCACTAAGTTATAAAACACTACAAATTGTCGGCTAATATTTTACAAAATTAGAAAACATACTAAAGTATTGGCTAATACTTTGTATACAAATATATATAATAATAAGAAAAAAAATAGTTAAATTATAATATACTCTTTTTCCATGTTTGAGAATAGAAACATCATGGGTTATGTCGATTGAGGTTCTAACTATACACTGTTGCAAATAATTTTGCATGTTTTTAGCATATTTTACCACAAATGTATTATTAGTTGTGTCATAGGGGAAAACTAGTAGGAGAGGCACCCCGAAAGGGTTGTGATGTTGAATTAAGGAGTTTCCTTTACTCAAACTTAGTTTTGACACATCCAAATAGCTTTGTCATATGTAATTCATATTCTAGAGTCTTCACATGAAAATAAGGTCTATGAATAACTATATCAAAATCATGAATATTTATATCAAATTATTTTGGTTTCTTATACATTGCTTCTCTAAAAGGTAGATACTTCTTTAATTCCTTTGCTTTAGATAAAACAACAACTTTAATAATTGGTGCTTCCTCACCATCTATAGGTATTTCACCTCTATTTTGGATCGTAACCATTGTAGCATATATTGCATTGTATTTTACAGTTCAAAACTCTAATAATGTTCAATTGACAAACAATTCCTTGAAATTGTACAAAATGAAAAATGAGATTGAATGGAAGATAAATCTACATTGAAACTTAATTTCCTACATGATAAACAAAAAGGTAATAACACAAACTCATTAAAAATCTATAATTGGTGAGTTCAAAAATATAACACATAAATTTAAACAATAGTCTCTGCATGTTCATTACTTGGAAAAACATGTCACAAAACAATCATCATCAAGGGATTTTTCACTTCAAGAATGATAATGCACTAAACAATCTATCATTCTCAACTGATTAAATGTGATGCTCTTTTAGTCTTGGAATCAAGGATATAACTACATTAGAGGAATGTTAGTCTCATGATAATAGGTCTCCTACAATGAAAACATAGGAACCTAGTGCATAGACCAATTTTCTCCACTTAGCTAAGAAGAGCTAATTTTCCCTTCTTAATAACCAATTTCAAATAAAATATAAAATACACATAGTATATTTTAAAAGGTGAAGATTCTTTAGTCACATGATAAAGTGAAAAGAAATTAGAAAGAGAAAAAACACAACTTTCCTTTGATAACCAAATATATACAGAAAATAATGATTATTGTGGAAAACATATTGAATGCCCAAAGAATAATTTAAGTCATTTATTAAGCCTGATACCATATCTTTCTCAAATAACATGACAAAAATATAAACAAAAAGATTTCTTACTCAACAAATCTCTTTAACTTTAACCGAAACCCTTAAATAAATAAAACTAAGATGAAACAAATCATGCCACCAATAAAAGGTTCAATTAAACATCAAATGAGAACTAGATGCATTCAAGAGATCATAATTATTAACCAAAATAAACCCAAAAATTTCAAACTTGGAAGAATGCCCCAAATGCAACAAATAAACAATCCATTAAGAGTGACCAAGATATTAGAGATGAACATATAAAGAAATTCATTTAATTCAAATGAGCCCATTCTTATGTAGCAAAAGTCTTGTTAAATTAGTTATTTATCCTTTAATACTAGGACACTATCTATATGAAAAGATAGATCCTCACATCATCAAATTCTAGCTTCATTTGCTATCACAGATAAGAAAGAGATAAAGTAATATTTAACTATCAAGATATCAATCTTAAAATAATTTGCATCAAGGAAATGTGGCTTTAATGTTACAATGAAAAATACAAACTATAGAACATGTTATTACCTCAAATGCAATGTTAAATTGGCATATAGTAATATTGTTGTGATAAATAATTTTGAACCTACATCATAAATAGAGGAACAACAAATTAAATCAAATAAAATTAATTACATCATTCGTAATATTCCATTCATTATTTCTTACATTACCAATGGAACATGTGTACAAAAATAAGTGTCCCATGGGCCTTCATATATATTGGATTAGATAAAATCTTGCAATATAACAATTTCCTAGTTCTCATTTTGGTCCTCATTTTCTTCATTCTGAACATAATATTTTCTAGACGGACCATCATTTTGACCCTCCAAACTATTATGTTCCATGTCAAGTTCATTAGAGAAATTTGTTATATCATTTTCACTCTTTATATCACAAACTAATTGTCAAAGGGCTAGTGCTCTTTAATACGAAAAATTGTTAATGCCATACTTTGTTACAAATAATATTAAATTTTTAAGAATTCTTCGGCGAAAATCACATGGAGAAATTTTTGTCGACGCGTTTCGAACCAACCAGTGTGGTTCATCATCAGGACAAGTTGAATGACCAGATCTAGCATATGCACTTTAAATAGACCGGGCAGAATATCCAATGACTCAGCTAGAAAGACAACGGCTAGTTTGACCATTATATTAACAGAAATTTTAGTTATAGAATAAATTAATCATAAAATTAATTAATTATAAAAAATTAATTTTAAATATAATAATAAACTTACATTAATGTATACTATAGTAGGTAAAATTATAATAAGTAAATTACTAAAAATAAATAAATAATTAAAAATATTAGTTAGTTATAACGGCTAGTTTAACCATGATAAGGGCTAGTTTGATAAGGCGTATTTATTTATTTATTTACTTATTTTATTTCAAAAAAGGAATAAATTAATAAATTATAATAGGTAAATCATAAAATATATTAAATTCAAATATATTAATATATTAATAAACTTAAATTAATTTAAAATTGAATAATTTCAAATATGTTAACTAATGAGAATAAAATTAATTTTAAATCGTTAGATAAAAATATTAGTTAGTAAAAATTAATTCAAGGTCTATATAAAGGTAAAAATAGTATTTTTAAATTAACTTTATGCAAATTAAGTTAAAAAAAAAGAAGAGAGAAAAAAGAAAGAAAGAAAAAAGAAATATCTATATATATATATATATATATATATATATATATATATATATATATATATATATATAATAAATAAATAAAATTAAAAAATAAAAATAAATATATATATATATATATATATATATATATATAATAATAATAATAAATTAATAATATTAATAATAATTTTAACTTATTAAGATTAAATAATAGTTTAAATTAAATCGATTTAAAATTAATTTTCTTAGATAAAAAAAATAAAAATAAAAATAAAAATAAAATAATAAAAAAAATAAAAATAAAATAAAAATAAATAAATAATAATAATAATAATAAATAAGTAAATAAAAATAAATAAAATAAATAAATGAATAAAATTAATTATTATATTAAAAATTAATTAATCGATGAAATAAGGGAGGAAAAGAAAGAAAAAGAAAACGACTAGGAGGAGAGGGCTGGGATCCAACAACTACTGATTTTCCAGCCATCCTCTGTATTAAGATTTTTCGGTCTTTTTTCAATCTCCAGGGCTTCCCTAAATTTCCGGTGATGGAATTACGACACTCTAGCAATCACACTAGCCTCCTCAATACAGACATGATGATTAGTTTTCTCCACATGTTCTGCTAAAGCGGACGACTTAGTTCTCATATGCTTGAGGTCAGCTGCGTGCTCACTAATCCTTTGATTAATAGAGGGACCAGTCTCACCAATATAGGGGGTCCCACACGAACAAGGAATAATATAGACCCCTTTCATGTCCTTAGGGTCGATGGGATCCTTTACAGATCTGAGGGATTTACGAAGCAGCCCTCTCCTCCGGGTCGTTTTCTTTTTCTTTCTTTTCCTCCCTTATTTCATCGATTAATTAATTTTTAATATAGTAATTTATTTATTTTATTTATTTTTATTTACTTATTTATTTATTTATTATTATTATTATTTTTATTTTTATTTTTATTTATTTTTATTTTTTTTTTTATTTTTTTATCTAAGAAAATTAATTTTAAATCGATTTAATTTAAACTATTATTTAATGTTAATAGGTTAAAATTATTATTAATATTATTAATTTATTAATATTATATATATATATATATATATATATATATATATATATATATATATTTATTTTTATTTTTATTTATTTATTTATTATTTATTATTTTATATATATATATATATATATATCTTCCTTCTTTCTTTCTTTCTTTTTTTCTTTTTTTTTTTTTTAACTTAATTTGCATAAAGTTAATTTAAAAATACTATTTTTACCTTTATATAGACCTTGAATTAATTTTTACTAACTAATATTTTTATCTAACAATTTAAAATTATTTTTATTCTCATTAGTTAACATATTTGAAATTATTCAATTTTAAATTAATTTAAGTTTATTAATATATTAATATATTTGAATTTAATATATTTTATGATTTACTTATTATAATTTATTAATTTATTCCTTTTTCGAAATAAAATAAGTAAATAAATAAATAAATACACCTTATCAAACTAGCCCTTATCATGGTCAAACTAGCCGTTATGACTAACTAATATTTTTAATTATTTATTTATTTTTAGTAATTTACTTATTATAATTTTACCTATTATAGTATACATTAATGTAAGTTTATTAATATATTTAAAATTCATTTTTTATAATTAATTCATTTTAAGATTAATTTATTCTATAACTAAAATTTCTGTTAATATAATGGTCAAACTAGCCGTTGTCTTTCTCGCTGAGTCATTGGATATTCTGCCCGGTCTATTTAAAGTGCATATGCCAGATCTGCTCATTCAACTTGTCCTGACGATGAACCACACTGGTTGGTTCGAAACGCTTCGACAAAAATTTCTCCATGTGATTTTCGCCGAAGAATTCTTAAAAATTTAATATGGATCACAGAAGTCTCAATTCAATAAATAATATTAACTTATATCCATATGTTTATCAATATTATTCCTCAACTTTGACTTTAAAAATGATTGTGCATTGAACATCCTCTCATCCTCCAAAAATCCCAAAATAATGGTTTAAAAAAATCTACTAATCTGAAATATTCTAATATATTTTCTTAGAAGTATTGGCTAGCACCTAAAATAGGGGTCATAATATTGTATTGTACCATATTATATAAGGTTCTCCAAAACAATAAATTGTTTCCACATTCTTTCAGTGAAGCGTGTTGCTTGTTGAAACAATTTTGATGAATTCAAAATAGCTTGAATTTATTCTCCACGTATTTAGACCTTATGGAAAATGGGGTGCACCACAATTTTTAATTTAATCACAAAGTCGTCTTTTAAAGTCTTTTGACATTGTTGATTATTCCAATATTGAGGATGAACCATAGATATGGTCTTTTAAAGTCTTTTGACATTGTTGATTATTCCAATATTGAGGATGAACCATAGATATGGTCTCTAATAATTCATCTTGAGGAAATTGTTCTCTTACCTCTGGTGCTAGTGCCTATGCAATTTTTGTCAAGTTGTGTCTTATTGAAATGTCAAAATTATTGAATATATCTCTTGAAACAAAGAATTCTTTGGTGAACCATCCCATGTTATCAATATCATGAAACAAAACCATTTACCCATGCACTGCCATACATAATATCCCTTTTTCAGCAAACTTTATAAAAAAAATAGTATTTTTTATATTGTTGATTTTATTCCAATTTGTAAATCGTGGACCTGTCAAGGACTCCAACATCATATACAAATTATTCAATGAAAGACATGTTAATTTTCTTGCATTTGTCTATTCCATAATGTATATTGCATGACCTTGAGATATTTTCACAATATTATTCATTTCATCTAGCACAGGAAGAATTCCACTCAATTTTAATAATGTCTCTATATTAGTTAATCAAAAGAGAAGATCTCGAGCTTTGTCTACACTGAAGTGATGTTCATACATCACCCCTACCAATGATTGGTACTCACTATATAGTCTTTGAGCTGGTCCATTCAATTAGATCCATCTTGTATCAACATATTTTAATAGCTTGTTTCATTCATAACATCATTAGCAAATTTTAGAAACTTTAAAAATCATTTGGGACTATGAAAACATTATGCATAAGCCTCTCTTTCAAGATATTCAACTTTTGAAATCGATGAAAAACTTCTTACTATTTTAAATGCAAGATTCATCCTATGAGTCATACAATGAATACTTAGCATATAAAGTGAATCTTATAGTTGTAATCTAACAAAAATGCAATTTCCTTATCCTTGCATTACTAATTCTCCATTTGCTCTGACCCATACCAAACTTTTTGCAATCATTAAATTATCCATACCACCAATTTCCTTCAAACTATTCATAACAAGTTTATAAATATTTTTAGCTATAGAATTCTCCCTCGTTATATGTATCCCAAGTAGATACAAATGCCTAATATGGTCATTAACCATATAGATACTCATGCAGATCCATGAAGTATTATCAATTATTGCAATCTCACCAATAACACTGAAAAAAACATAGCACTTGAAATCTTCTATTTTATATCTTCCCTTTCTAATTGAGCTAGATATATTTTCCATACCCAAATGTTTATTATAGGCCAATGTGAAGATGGAAAATTTGACACCTTAAGAAAAGATAGGTATTTCATGTAATGTGCATAATCTATCATTAGACGACCTTTCGATAAGATGTGAAATACAATTCTTAATTATGTCATCTTGGATAATAAATTTCTTTTCGTTATCTTTCCAAATAGAGATTTGATGGTTCCTCCACCTTTATCAAGCTTTCTTTTATTAAATATTTCTTATATTCATCTTCAAATTTGACTTGTCGGAATTCCTCAGAATGTTTTTGTCTAATAATTCTCACTGTTTAATTTTATTCTCATACACCTTTCCTGCATGCTTCTCTATTGTATCTAGCTTATTTTGAATTTTCACTTCCTTTCCCATTTTTTAACTACATGCATTGCAACTAACTTTTCATGAACTCTCATTCTCATTTTTGGAGGTACTTTTTGAACATATGTAAATCTTGAGACCCAATCTTCTTGGAAGTTTCTCCCTATGTCCCACTGGCCTTTTTTTTCTTTTCCGTGAATATGTTTTTATCCTTTCCTATGGAAAAACCTTCAACAACTTAATTTTCAATTTCTAGTGAAAATGAATTTATATCATTTTGATCACTAGAGGAGCCTATTCTTTGATTTGTTATGTGGATATTAGATGCATTTTCGTAAGACTTGCATTCTCCTTCTGTGATAGGTTGTTTACATGACCTTGAAGCATGAATACATTGTGGATATTTTAATTGAGGCCTTTGAAAGTATGATAATACATATTTTTGTTATAATATTTTCTTCCCACAACTGGTGTTTGACATCTCATTGAAATTTCCAAAATTGAAGTTTCAAATTGATTTAGAAACCAAAAATGTAACTTGCATGAGAAAATAATATAAAATTAGTATGATTCCTACCAACTATGGAGTATTTGTGTCTATTTGTATTTATTATATTTTTCATGAAACCAAATACTATGATAAAATATACATCAAAAAATAAAAGATAGAAAATAACTTTGCATCAAGGAAAGTAGTTAAAACAACGCCTTGTTGGTAGAAGAATTAAGGAAGGAAAAATCAATTACAAATAATAGATACTTTCCTTAAGATACATATTGTTTCTTAAACTCTTGCTGAAGGAAACGTTCAGTCCCATAAGCACTAGTGGAGGGGCAACTACTAGACAAGCCACCCATTGTCACCTAGATGGCCTTGCCTCACACATTTAGATCAAACAAAAGGTGCTAAACCTAAAGGGTGAATCCAAACATATTAAGAATTCATATATATTGCCTTATATTGAAACTTTTTTACATATAAATTGTTCTTTGAAAAAGTTTTTTTTTTTTAAAGATATCTTAAAATAATAATATTATTATATAAATATTTATAATAATAAATATTAATAAAATAATAATATCAATATATTTTATATTATTATTATGATGATTGTAATATTATTATTAGAATGATGTTAAAGTAATAAATTGTAATAACACAATAATATTAATATTAATATTAATATATTATAATATTATTATTAAAAATAATATTAATATATTATAATATTATTATTAAAAATAATGTTATTGTAATAATATTATTAAAGTATTATTAAAATTTTAGTTTATGAAGGAGGTTATTTGGTGATGTTAGGTTATGAAATATTATGTAAACTATGAGATTTAAGGTCTTAATCCTTGGTGGATCAAGCCAATTATATATATATATATATATATATATATATAATAACAATATTATAAAGTTCAGAAGTTGTCTTTAGTGCGACTTTTTGGACTTTCTGGTGCCAAAATTGGACAGAAAAATTTAAGGTGAAATCTTGATTTGTGTTATTTAAATTGTTTTTTTTACTATATATATGGATTCAACACCTTGAAAAACCCCTAGGGCACTTGGATTGTGTAGGGGTTACCCATCAAACTTGTGATTTAAATAAATTCCTACTAGATTTTAGAGAAATTAGACCGGAAAACCCCACCGAAAAATCTTTAGTGCGACTTTTTGGATTTTCCGGTGCTAGAATTGGACAAAAAAATTTGAGGTGAAATCTTGACTTGTGTTATTTAAACTGGTTTTTTTAAAAACCCCTAGGGCACTTGGATTGTGCAGGGGTTACCCATCAAACTTGTGATTTAAATAAATTTCTACCGGATTTTAGAGAAATTAGACCGGAAAACCCCACCGAAAAAGCTTCCAAAAAGTCGCACTAAAGACAACTCTTAAAGTTGTCTTTAGTGCGACTTTTTGGACTTTTCGGTGCCAGAATTGGACAAAAAAATTTGAAGTGAAATCTTGACTTGTGTTATTTAAACTGGTTTTTTTAAAAACCCTTAGGGCACTTGGATTGTGCAGGGGTTACCCATCAAACTTGTGATTTAAATAAATTCCTACCTGATTTTAGAGAAATTAGACCGGAAAACCCCACAGAAAAAGCTTCCAAAAAGTCGCACTAAAGACAACTCGTAAAGTTTATAGTAAAACAAAAAATTGAAAACAATAAAAACATTAATATACTTAAAATAATAATAATAATAACCCAAAAAAAAATTAAAATTAAATAATATTTAGTATATATAAAAAGAAAAATAACATTAATATAATAGAATATTACTAATATTATTAAACTAGTATTAATATAATATATAATAATATTATTATTAAGGTAATATAATAATAATAAATTTATCTACTATAAGATAGTAGTATTGGTATATATGTAATTTAGTAATCCAGTAATATAATTAGGACTATTATAATATATTATTATTATAATAAGATACATTAATAATATTATTTTAATATTTTGGTTAATTTTTTTATAATAGTAATATGATATAAGTATTCATAATAATTTATAATAAAAGTATTTATTATTATTAGCAACAACATAAATTTATTTTACTCCTAGATTTACCAAGCACCAAGAGTGATCAAATCTCTCAAGATGCAAACTTTTTTTGAGTATAAAACCTTGGAAAGGTTTGCACTTCGAGAGATTTGATTCTTCTTGGTTCTTGGCAGATCCAAAGTTGAGATGGATCTATACTATTTTTGACCAACACATTAAAAAAATGTTTTAATTATAAGCTTTTTTATTTTCACTTGTTTTATGGATTATATACATATTTGACATTGAAATATTTTATTTGTGATTCACATTATCCACATTAAAATGTCAATACATGCCCCCTAATATTTGGAAATAGAAAACATATATCTAAAAGATATAATCTCTCTTTCTCTCCATACATACAAATCTACCTAACACCATGAATTGCAAAGGACCTATTACTAGAACAAGAAATATTAATCTCTATATATATAATGTTAAAATATTTCAGTCAAGATGTGTGTATACTAAAATATTTGATTTATAACCCACATTTGTTTTGGTTATTAATATTTTTTAAAGGTTATGTATCTAATCCGTAAAATGAAATATAATTTATTTATTCTTTTTTTTCTTTCTAGTGTTGATATAAAATTATGCTATTTAATATAGACATTTAAATATTATATTTATGGTTGACACTAAAATATTTTTTGTTATTAATGTATTTATGTTTTAAAAAATGAACATAGAAGGATTTACACATCATATAATATCAATAATAGTATTTTTACATGACATTTGTAACTTTAGATTAAGTAGTGAAGAAATTACATATCCCCCTCATCTTAAAAAAGTAATTTTTTTTTTTAACTTTCAATTTCTTTATCTCTATATATAAAGTTGTTCTAAAATTAAGGTGGAAATTGAAGTATTTTATTTATGGCTGAAATTAAGTGTTTTTTTTAATACTATTTTTTAGTTTGTTAATGTAAGTATTATTTTATTATTTTTAAATGTAATGTTATGTGACAACAACTCCCTCATGAGGGGAAATCGCTAGGCAAGCCACCCACTATCACCTAGATGACCTTGCCTCACACATTTAGGTCAAATGAAAGGTCCTAAACCTAAGGGGCTCATGCAAACATATTAAGAATTCATATATATTATCCTGTATTGAAAATTTCTTACATATAAATTGATGTTTGAAAAAAATAATTAGTTTTGCATTTATAATGGCAGAAGTGTCCTCAAACACGTAATTTTATTAATCAGAAAAAAACAATTACATTTGGAAATTTGCAAGAGTTTACACCCGAACAGCCAAACACTCTTGCAATGAGCTATTTATAAGCTCAATGTCCTAACTACCTCTAATTATGGATCACTTATTCAATAACAAGTGTCCACTTACAATAAAATCTATTAAAACAATCTTACTAACAATTCTCCTAAAATAGAGCCTAAGATACGACACATTTGTAGAGTCATATCTTTTACAACAATATACTAATTCTAAATGTCTCCATTAAATAATTAAATATTCTAGATTAATAATTATTAATTTAATATCTTAAATTAATAATTATTTTATTCTAACTTAATAAATTATGATAATATTTATTTTTGGATCATCTAACATTCCCCCCTATGATCTAAATATACATTACAACAGATACCAAGTTCATCCCTGCACTTAGTAAATTTGATTTTGCCAAGTGGTTTCGTGAAAATGTCGGAGATTTGATCTTCTGAAGGACAATAAATTGGCTTGAGGACATCTTGGAAATGAGAGATCTAATATGATGATACTTGGTGTCCACATGTTTTGTCTCTGAATGAAAAACTGGGTTCTTGGCAAGTTTGATGGCTGACTGGCTGTCAATGAATAATGATGTAGCTTCTACTTGAGAAATGCCCAAGTGCTGCAAAATTATGTGCAACCAAACAATTTCACATGCTGCTTCCCATGCTGAAATGTACTCTGCCTCTGCTCAAGAAGTGGCCATTGTAGCTTGTTTCTTACAACTCCAAGGTACTGATCCTAACCCCATGTTCATTAAATAACCTGATGTTGATGCTCGATCATCAATACTTCCAGCAAAGTCGGCATCTGAATATCCACCAAGTACAAAGTTTTTAGTCTTTGTGTAAAGAAGACCAAAATCTTTTATTCCTTGGATATATCAAAGAACTCTTTTGGCTGCATTCCAGTGGTTGTCTCATGGTTCCTGCATAAAACATGAAAGAAAACTGATTGCATAAGATAGATCAGGACGAGTTTTTGTTAAATAAATCAAGCTGCCAATCAACTGTCTGTAAGTAGTGTTGTCCACCTTTCCCCCCCTTCAAATTTTTAAAGTTTCAAGTTTTTCTCCATGGGGGTAAGAATGGGCTTGCAATCCTGCATTCCAAATTACAGAAGAACCTCTGCTACATACTTACTCTGAGAAATGAAAATATGATGTGGATGTTGGAAGACTTCAACTCCAAGATAGTAGTGAAGTAATCCCAAATCTGTCATCTTCAAACCTGCATGTAGCTCCTTTTTCACCTGGGCAATATGATCATCATTGTTTCCAATAATGGCCAAATCATCTACATACATAACAAGAATCACCAGATATTTGCCCTGTTGTCACACATACAAAGTATCATCAGATTCACTTCATTGAAAACCAACTTTCCTAAGGTATTCATCCATTTTTTTCATACCAAGCTCAAGGAGCTTGTTTTAACCCATATAAAGCCTTGATCAATTTGCAGACTTTATGTTCTTGCCCTTCAATTTCAAAACATGGTGGTTGCATCATATACACTTCTTCCTGTAAATCCCTGTTGAGAAAAGCACTTTTCACATCCATTTGATGAAATTTCCATCCTTTTTGAGCAGCCAATGCAAGTGTTAATCGAATGGTGTTCCATTTAGCTGTAGGAGCAAAATTTTCCTCATAATCAATGCCTTCCTATTGTACAAAACCTTTAGTGACAAGTCTTGCTTTATACTTTTCAAGTTCGACCTTTTGGTTGTACTTAATTCTGTAAACCCATTTGCATCCTATGGGTTTAACATTTTGAGGATAATCAACAAGTTTCCAAGTGTTGTTATCAATTACTGCTACATATTCTGCAATCATAGCCTGTTGTCATTCTTTATGTTTTACTGCTTTGTTGTATGTGGAAGGTTCAATAAAATCATGTGCTATCAGTGCAAAATTGCCTTCACTTCTGTGTGACTTCCTTGTTCCTGTTTTATTCTGCTCATTAGGCCTTACATCTTTCAAAAGTTGAACTGCCCATTTTGGTAGTTGATGCTCACTTGTTTGAGATTCTGAAATGTCACCATCATTGTAAAAGTGGATTAATAAAAACTAACATTTGTCGATCAATTGAAGACTCTGGAGGTGGAGAATCATTGTCTGAAGAACTGTTGCTGCTTGAAGATGTGGATGAACTACTAGAAGATCCTGATGGTGTTGTTGAAGTAGATTGACTGGAGGAATCATCTTCATATGAAGGAAAATCAAGTTCATACCAATTTGGTGAATTTGGTTGACTTTGCATATTTCCTTTTCTTTGACTGCCTTTAATTTCTAACTTTTGAAGAATACTTTCGATTTCTTCAACACGCTCACTCTCTGTTTCATCAGAAATTACATTCCTGCTGAATAAATTTTCCATTGGTCAAAAGACGGTACCCTTTCTTCTCATCAGAATAGCCAACCATTGTGCATTTCAAACTTCTTGAGTCAAGCTTAGTTCATTTTTATTTCGGAACTAAGGCATAACATATTGATCCAAAAACTCTAAGATGTTTAACTCGAGGTTTGAAACCAAACCAATCTTCATAAGGTGTGATTCTCTCTAAAGAAGCAATTGGAGATTTGTTTCTTAAGTAGATAGTTGTATGAATTTCCTCTGCCCAATATGTTGGACATAACCTTTTAAAAGTTAACATAAATATCACCATTCCTAACAAGGTGCGATTCATTCTTTCTACTACTCCATTTTGTTGTGGAGTGTAAACATTTGTAAGATGTCTTCTTATGCCATTATCAATGCAATAAGTTTTGAAATCATTTGAAGTGAATTCTCCCCCATTATCCGTCCTAAGAGTACCTATCTTTTCTTTGACTTCATTTTCAACAAGTTGGCGAAAAATTTTAAGCTTTTCAAATGCTTCTGAGTTTTTCTTTAAGAAATAAACCCAAGTAATTCTACTAAAATTGTCAATGAATAGTAAGAAATATTTGCAACCACTGAATGAAGTTTGTGGTGGTCCACAAACATCACTGTGAACTAGTTGCAGTAGCCTGTTTGGGCGCCATGAACTTGTTGGAAAGCTTTCTCGACTTTGTTTTCCATAAATGCAAGCTTCAAATTTTGCATTTTCCTTTTTGAAAGTGGGAAGTACTTTAACCATCCCTTGTTTCTACAATTGAGAAAGACTATCAAAATTTAAAAGTACATATCTTACATGCCATAATCTTATAGGTGAAATTCCTGTAGTCACTGCCCCTGCAAAATCAGAATGCCTTGGAATAATTGTCCCTTTCATCCTTAACAATTTTCCATCTTCATAACCTGTCATCATAGTTTTCAAGCTCTGTTTGACTGAATTAATATTAACTAGGTCGTCTTCCACAATTACCTGATGTGTTGCTTGTCGAATCGTGACTAAAGATAATAAATTTGTCTTAAAGGTTCGTACATACCATACATTTGAAATCATTTTTTCTCCAATGCCAGGGAGAAAAAATTTAACTGCTCCTTTTCCATAAGGAGTATGTTTTGTATCATCTGCAAGAAAAATGGAATTAAGTTGGCAATCTTGAAAATTCCAAAAAAAATCACGTCGACAAGTCATGTGTTGAGTTTCCCCTGAATCCAAGATCCAAGCATCTTCATAGTCACTTCTAAGATGGGATGAAAGTTGTAATGCCGATGAAGAAGTAAATACATATTCTAAGTTATCATCATCTTGATCATTTGAAAGTTGTGCTGAGTGTTGATGAAACTTGGGAATTTTATTAAGAGAAGTTCGACAATCTTCAGCATAATGTCCAACTTTGTTACATCTTCAACACACAATTTGACTTAGGTCTCTTCCTCTTCCTAGAGATTGTCCTCTACGTCTGCTTTGACTTTTGTTTTGAGGTTGTCCTCTACCTTGATTATTATTTCCTCTTCCTTGATTGTTTCTTTTGCCTTGAAAATTACTCTTGCCTGAACTGTTGCCACTATTAAAGTTGTTTCCTCTACTTTGGCTTCTACCTCTACTTTGTACATCATGTGCTACTTGATTCTTATTGAAATTCCCTCTGCCTTTGTTTCTAGAACTGTCGTTTGATGATTTACTAATGCTAGCCTTTGTGAAAAAGACATATTCACCAACTTTCTTTTTCTTCCCAAAGGTTTTATCATGTTGGGTTAACATTTCATAGAGCTCATCAAAATTTAGCTTCTCTAACTTTCTAGTTAATTGTAGAGTCTCGAAAAAATGTGTGTAGGAAGAAGGAAGTTCAACAATTAAAATTGTGACCATAAAAATATCATCTACTGCTTGAAAACCAGCATTAATGATTTCCTACCTAATATTCTTAAGTCTGGAGATATATTCAAGAACATCGCCTCCTTCATTCAATTTTTGTTGCAACAATTTTAATTGTAGATCAACTTTCTTTGATTCAGGCTGAGTATCAAAGAATTCCTTAAAAGTTCTCAAAGAAGACCATGCATTTGTAGCATTTGCTATATGGACATACATTTCGTCATTGACAGAAGATTTAATGAGAGCTAATACTTTGGCATTATTAACTTCCCATTTTGCTAGTGTAGCTGCATTTGTGGGTTTATTTGGCTTAATATCACCATCACATATACCCTGCCACAGTTCATTATAAATGAGAGCACTTTTGATGAGGCGTTGCCATGTTTTATAAGATTTTGTACCTTCAAGTTTGTTGGAATCAGAAAACAAATTAATCAATTTTGACATTGTAGTGTTGAAGCTTCACAACAACAATTTGGCTCAAAAAAATATCAAGATGGGAAACACACCATGCAACACACTACACAAAAAAGAAAAAAACGATCTATCAGGGCTTGGCCTTAACCCTCGTATAGTCGTTGAAACAGGAGAAAAATACAAAATTTTCTTACTCCAAACATTTACAAATAACTCCTCACACCTTATTTCTCCAAAAATATTATTTTACAAATAAAAAAAAATTCTTATCTCTCCAAATTACAAACAATAGAAAAATCCTTCTATCCAGCAAAGACTTCTTCACTTCTAATATTCAACATTAAACTTCCAAATAAAAAAACGCTTAAAGAGGCTGAATTTTTTTTTGTTTCAGCCTGTCCTCCACGCTAGCTACTGGCTAGCTCAAGCTGACTTCTTGCTGGCTTAGGTTGACTTCTGCTAACTTCACGCTGGCTTTTCTATTATCCTTGTCTTCATATGCCTTAATTCTTTGCTCCATTGCGCTTATATATTCCATTGATATGCCAAGTGTTTCTTGATTGCAAATTGGTGTCTCGAGCAATATGGATTGCAATAAATCCTGGCACTTGTTGACCGCATTGGCTTGATCAAGAGAACTAGAAAAGGCGTTGGAGATATGTAGATAATCCTTGGCATCTACTTCATTTTCTGTAATTCCACTCTTAGAGCTACACACAGGCGATATTGCAGTGTCTTCTAGCAGAAACAGATCTTTCTCAACAACAGTATATGATTCCAGTCTTCTCCATTTGGATTGCCTAATCTCAACAACATCAAGGGAAGTCAAAATTTTCAAATAGATCTTTTAATAATAACTAGACAGATCAACATATCTTTAATAGTTAAATATCACCACCACACAATCAGAGAACCCTTGTGTCTTAACGCACCTCAAATAGATATTCCTTTTATTGGAATTTTCTGTGTCTAATTCTACAAGTTTCAGATCGGGGATTAATTCATGTGAAGAATTTCTCAAGGAGTTATTTTAGCAGCGATGGGGGATTAATTCCTGTGAAGAATTGCTTAGGAAGTTATTTCAACAGATGCCATGGGTGCCAACATTATGTTGGCGAAGCTGGTGCTTCTTCTGTAAAATGAAACAATCCTCACTGATGCCTGTGCTTCCCGACGGCTGAGTGAGAAAAGAAAAATTCCAACAGCGTAGTTTAAGAAAAGGGTGGGATGGAACACTAGTTTTGGCTTTTCCTTTATATGTTTGGTTTAAGAAAAGGAAGGGCTTGGCTCCCATATAATATCGTGGTGCGGCAGCAGCTATAGTTGTCTATGATGTCACAAGTTTGGATTCATTTAATCATGCAAAAAAATATTGACAGGCCCAACCTGGTAGAAGGACTGACTATCCATGCCCCAGCGAACAACAAATTTTGATAATAATAAAAAATTTGATTTTCAGATTTACAACAAGACTAAAATCAATAAAATAATCAAATTTCTTTTCCTTTTGAACAAAAATTGGACAATTTTCATGTCAATCATTTGTTGGTCAATTGAATGGAGTTTTCTAAGACTTTGTTGAGCTGGAATATCCTCCTCACATCAACTGCATTACTGAAGCTCTAATACCACAATAATGGCAGAAGTGTCCTCAGACATGTAATTTTATTAATCAGAAAAAAACAATTACATCTGGAATTTTGCAATAGTTTACACCTGAAAAACCAAACACTCTTGCAATGAGCTATTTATAAGCTCAATGTCCTAACTACCTCTAATTATGGATCACTTATGCAATAACAAGTGTCCACTTACAATAAAACCTATTCAAACAATCTTACTAACAATTCTCCTAAAATAGAGCCAAAGATACAACACATTTGTAGAGTCATATCTTTTACAACAATATACTAATTCTAAATGTCTCCATTAAATAATTAAATATTATAGATTAATAATTATTAATTTAATATCTTAAATTAATAATTATTTTATTCTAACTTAATAACCTATGATAATATTTATTTTTGGATCATCTAACAATTTACGTAAAATATATTTTCTAAATTATATTAAAAGATGCATCTAGAGCTTTAGGGCTATGATGGTAGCGTCAAGGTTTGATAGTTGGTGAAAGTGCTTCTAGTTCCCTTGTGTCAATTCTAATTAAGGTTTTAGGGGTCATTTTTTGTGGTAATTCTGAGTGGTTAATATGGATTCTCGAGGGGGTAGGGGTGAGAACCCCTCCTTCAAGAATGAAGTAGTTGGTAATAATAAGAAAGGTGTGGAGGGGGGTGGAAGTTTTAGGAATGGTAGATCATCCAAAGGGTCCCCAGTTTCAGTCGATTAGTGGCAATTGTGAATAGGGGAGAAATGGATTCCCAAGGTGGCGTGGAATATGAAATATGTTATCCTACTTAAAAAGTTTGGAAGAACAAAAGAAGCATATGAAGGAGCACACCTTCATATGAAAATTTGTGGGTAGTTAACCGATAGAAAAGGATATTGAGAGGTGCCTTCAACAAAAATGGCATATAAAATGGTAGGTGGACCTAAGTTAGTCCCAAAAGGTTTCTTCACAGTAATATTTTCCATCCTGAAAGATAAGACAAGGATTTTTTAGGGAGTTCCATATTTTATGAACAATGTTGGTTTCCACATAAGGCACTCGGAGGAGTGCTTTAACCCGAATACATAAGAGTTTTTAGTAGCTCCATTTTGGGTCAAGCTCTATTCTATTTTAGCTGACTTCTGGATCCTGGAAATCCTAGAGGATATTGGAAATTCTATAAGAAACTTCGTTAAAATTTTGGAGGTGATAAGAAGAGGTAAAAACATGTCATAGCAAGGATTTTCATTTATATGAATATTTTTCAACACTTTCCGGAGCCTATAGACTTAGAGTATTAGGGTGTAATATGGTCACAACCATTAGACTATGAACACATCTCATTTAGATGTCATTGTTGTCATCAACATGGCCATTTTGTTTCAGGACAATCCTATAAGAAAGAAATAAATACAAGAGGCAAGCTAGCAAAGGGCGGTGGATGGCTTCACAAAAGTTCAATTAAAGTAGGAAACCTAGAGGGTAAAGACTAGAGGTGAAGCATAAATCTCTAGATAACAAAAACATTTTTGTGACCATGGAGAAAAAGGAAGAGGAGTTCTCCCTACTCAAGGATATAGCTATGGAGGAACCATCTCAAGAAAACCCAAATGATAAGGAAGTTGTTAAGTGGAAGTATTTGGAAGAGGAACCTAAAACAATGTTTCCTCAACTTGCCAAGAATAAGCAAAGCCTTTTCAATGTTGGAGAAGAATCCAAATTCTTTGAGAGAGGAGGAAAATTTCTATGTGGCCCTCATAAATAGTTGGGAACAATAAGACCTGACAAAGCATCCCCCAAAATAGAAGGAAATTTATGCTCAAGTTCATTTGTGATGAAAAAGCTAGGGAGGCTCACGAGATGGTAAAGGAGGAGGTTCAATAGGTTTAAAGGGGGAAAAGGATAAGGGTAAGTAGCCCTTAGCGAAGGAATTCAAATGTAAAGGGAGTAAGTCTGCGAAAGAGAATCTTCAGTCCATCGGAGAACAATTAATAAATTTTGGTCAAGTGATGGTACCCTCTGATATTTTCCACCCTTCTCAAGTCCTTTCTCAATGAAGTTGTTAACGTGGAATATAAGAGGGGTCAACAACAAAGGTAAGCAGATATACTTGAGGGAGAGAATTAGTAAGTAGAAGCTAGCAGTGGTGCTCTTGCAAGAAACCAAGGTGAAGAAGGAAAATATGAGAGAGAAAGAAAGTAAATGTTGAAGATGTAATGAAACAATGACTCCACATGCTAGAGGGAATGCAAGAGCCTTGGCGGCCTTATAGAACCTTCTAGAGGTAGAATTTTAGTTTTGGATGGAGAGCTCCATAATTTTGACGAGAAAATTTAGATATATAGGCTCCAAGGAAACAATATGGTTGTTTGTAGTCTACAAACCAAACATCCTTTGTGAAAAGGTGTCCTTTTTGGGAAATCTAAGGCACACAAGAGGTTTTTTGAAGAATCGTTGTGGGTATTGGGTAGTGATTTTAATGTTATAAAATTTCCATAGGAGAAGAAGGGAGGTAGCATAATATTATATCCAAAGTATATAGCTTTTGTTGATTGCATCCAAGTTATGGGGTTAGTGGATATCTATAAAAATAATGGCATGTGTACTTAGAATATTCGAAGAGGGGTAAAAATTAGGTTTCCTGCGGGCTATACAGGTTCCTAGTATTTGAAGAAGTGGTGGAGAAGGATATGTTTTTCAAGGCTTCAATTCCTCTGTGTTTGGGCTCTGATCATTGGCCAGTCCATCTGGACATAGACTTAAAAGAAGATCCAAAAAATAGAAATTTTACGTTTGAAGCTTTTTTGGCTCTAAGACCCTGATTTTGTAGATACAGCTAGGTCTTATTCGGAGGAGATAAAAGTGGAAGGTAGCAATAAGATGCACACATTTCAATTGAAATATGAAGGATAAGATTAGGTTGTGGAATAAGAAGGAATTCCGAAATATTCTAGAAGAGAAGAAAATCTTGGAGAGTAAGATGAGAGAGATTCAACAAAGAATGATCATCAAAGGAAGATTGAAAGACTTACTGAAAGAGGAATCCTCTACTCTCGTAAGTCTCAAATAGAGAATAAAGTAGGAAGAATTTCTTTGGAAGAAAAAATTAAGAGTACATTGGTTAAAGGAAGGAGAAAAAAAACTATATATTTCCACAACTCTATGGTTAAGCACAAACAACACAATATAGTTTTCTCTCTATTGGGTAGAGATGGTCAGAGTAATCTGCTTCATGAAGATATTGAAAAGGAACTAGTGGATTTTTATAGAGGTATTGTGGGGGAGCCACCAAGGAATAAACAACAAGCTATAATTAAGACCACAACTTGCATTCCAAAAATCGTTACTAAGGAGTAGAATGAACTTAATGAGGGAGGTTACATTGAAGGAGGTGGTTGAGGCCATGCAAAGAAATAAATTCCTAGGTCCATATGGATTTACCATATACTTCTTCAAATCATGTTGGAGCTTCCTAGGAGTTGATGTTATTGTAGTTGTTGAGGAATCAAGGAGATCCCCAAAGTTGTGGCAAGGGAAAAATGCTACATTTTTAACCCTCATTCCTAAAGCTGGTAAGGCTTAAGCTCCAAGCAACTTCATACTGATACCATTGTGAAATCTGATTTATCAGATAATATGCTCGGTGACTGTGAATCAAATAAAGCATCTACTACAGATATTGATAAGGCCCAAGAAAATTGGTTTTGTGGAAGGCCACCATATCACTGATGGAATAATTCTGACACAAGATATTTTGCATTCTCTCAGAACCAACAAAAATCCAATTATGTTGATCAAACTTGATTTCTTGAAATCGTATGACAAACTAAGTTGGGGTTATTTACTTAAGGTCCTATATGCTTTTAGATTCTCCTACAAATGGATTTCATGGATAAGATCACTAGTATCTACATTGTTCTTCTCCATTTTAGTCAATGGTTCCACATCATGCACTTTCAACCTTTCAAGAGGTCTTCGATGGGGAGATACCTTGTCTCCCTTCTTGTTTATTCTGTAAATATAAGGTTTAGGTAGGTTTCTTAAGGATGTAGGCACTGGAGGTGTTCGTAAGGGTCTAAGGATTTTTGGAGGTGATCTCCCTATCATTCATCAATGGTTAGTAGATGATAATTGTCCATTTGTTCATCCAACTCTTAGAGAAGCTAAATTGATTCACTCTCTGTTGTTAGTTTTCATGGAATATTTTGGCACGATGAACCAACATAATCGCTACAAATATACATGAACTACAATGGAAGAATATATCTTATTAACATATGAGGATACCAACCAAGTGAGGGACTTCCACGTACCACCTGACCCTAGATTGGTCTTAACCGAATCTCCATTTCATCTAGTCACCCCCATGCCATATTCCAAGCATAAATGTGGGATCTCATGGAATAAACCAAACAAAACCAAACCAGGGCTTCCAGAGGCCAAACTACCTCAACCCTCAACCAGTGATTCCACCTCACGATTAGAAATCACTAACACCAACCAGATCAGTCTCTACCCAATTTGTTTAGGGCTGCAGAAAGTCGTAATTCAACCCACATCCTTCAAGGGCTCTAAAGTATTTTTCTAACCCATCTCTAGGGACCAGTAACTCAACCCACCAAGGGCTCAAGAGTGTTTTTCCCAACCTACGCTCCAAGAATAATGAATCAATTGAAGCTGTTTTATGGCTTCCAGAGTGTTTGTTTCAACCCATGGTCATAATAAATCATGAGCGCAATTCAAAAAATAATCAAGTGGAAAAACCAACAACATGATGGTTATCCAGGAAATGGAAAGGTAAGGCTAAAACCACCGTCAATCCAGGCAATCCTCCATGCCAATGACAAAACATAACCAGATAATCACATGCATATACCATGCATCCATAAATCAACAAGGAGATCATACATGCAACCTGTTACCTGCAAAGCAATCTAGTTGTAGTTGTTGATCTCATTGTCCCCTTGTGATTTCCTGCTTTCCTTTGCCTTCTTTCTCCAATCCAAGTGAAACTAGAGTGCTCCAAGCATGCTCCAAGAATGCTCCAATATTTCTCTAAGTGTGCAAGAGTATGAGAGAGTGAGATAATAGAAGAGAGATCCAAAGCTAAAACTAAAAAAAGATGTGAACTAATCATCATATACCTTTTTATCATTGAGGCCTGTATTTTCTTCATTTTCCTTCATTTTTCCCTTAATTTCCCTCTCATGCAAATATGTGACCTTTCATGTTCCTTTTCTCCTATTTTCCTTTATTTCATAAATAAAGCTCCAATTATTTCCACTTTGTCTTTGCCAATTTCCATAGCCATTTATTAATCACAAATGATACCCATCACTATGTTTTTACCCAACATTCAACTTGGAATATGTGACCCATGACCTTGGTCTTATCTTTTTATTTACATAGGAAATCAACCAAGGGTTGTTACAAACCCCTCCCCCTTGGGGGAACACTGTCCTTGGTGTTCAATGACACTTATAAATCAGGAAAATACATGATTTCCATGGAGCTTTATAACACAGCTTGATACAACATTTACATCATATCATACTATTGAATACATAACCAACATATCATGAACACCATACCACTTATTGGAGCTTTATAACACAAATCAATGCAGTATTTACATACATATGCATATATAGAAATAACCAAAAAACTACATCAAGGCATATACCATAGTACATACACTTAACGAGCGAATAGAGAAGGATACATAGCCTTCATTTGATCATCCATCTCCCATGTAGCTTCAACGGGCCCAAAGTGCTTCCACTTCACCTTAATTTGCTCAATTTCTTGATTCTGGAGCACGTGCATCTTTCTCTACAAAATTCATTGAGTTTCTGATTGGAAATATCCTTCTAGATCCACCTGCAATACAAACCAATCAATCACATTATCAACATATTTCACATACTTCTTAAGTAATGACACATGGAAAACATCATGTACATTCACTATCGGAGATAGTGCAAGTCGGTAGGACACTGGTCCAATCCTCTCAAGGATCTTGAAAGGCCCGCAATATTGAGGTGTCAACTTAGCAAATGATCCAATCCTCAATGAAATCCTCTTGGGCTTGATGTGAAACTACACATGTTCCCCAACCGAAGACTCCTTAAATACCTTATGCTAATCTGCATAACACTTCTACCAATCCCGTGTTGCCTTTAGATTATTCTTAATAACCTACATTTCATGTTCTATCTCTGCCAACATGTTGAATCCAATTAATACCATGTTCACTAGATCACTCCAATTGATAGGAGTATTAAAACTTTACCCATAAAGTGCCTCCAATGGAATCATCTTCAAAGATTCCTAATACCCATTATTGTACGCAAACTCTACAAGTGGAAGATACTCTTCCCACTTCCGTTGTTGATGCATGATGCACATCCTCAACATGTCCTCAAGAATCCTATTGATTTTTCTATCCATCTATCTGCAAATGACGAGTTGTACTAAAGGATAACTCTGTCCCCAAACCTGTAAACAACTCCTTCCAAAACATGGAAGTGAACGTGTCATCTCTCTCTGACAAAATCTTCCTAGGAATACCATGTAACCTCACTATCTCCCTGATGAAGACCTAGGCTTCCTCAGTAGCCGAATCTATAGACTTCACTGGAATGAAGTGAGCTACCTTAGTCAACCTTTGAACCACAACCATAATATAATCATGCTATCTAGATTTATTCAGAAAACTTGTAATGGAGTCCATGGAAATGACTTCCCATTTCCACTCTTGAAACAGAATCAACTGTAATAAACCACCTGAATGCTTACACTACTTTCACCTGTTGACAATCCAAACACCTCACAACAAAATCAACCACTTATTTCTTCAAGTTCAACCAATGGTAGAACTTCTTAATTGTTGTCAATGTCTTTTGATATCTCGTGTGAGATGAATACGACTTATAAAATTCCCGCAAGATGAGCTTCTTAATCTCAATGTTGTCTGGCACATATATTCTGTCCCTAAATCTAACCAAAACATCTACTATGAGATGATAATCCACATCTTGTTCACATGTACCCTATTGCTATAACCTATGCTTAAGGTACAGGTACCTGTCATCCTATTGTCCCCCTTGCAATATCCGCTCCTATAAGTTGTCCCATACGAACTCATAGCTGCAATGTGATTTACCTGCACTCTTCTACTTAGAGAATTTGCAACCCTGTTCTCTTTACCCTTAATGTACTTGATCTTGAATTAAAATTCATTGAGCATAGCCAACCACTTAGCTTTCCTAGCATTCATATTAGGTTGGTCAAACAATTATCTCGGCCCACTGTGATCACTCATCAAAATGAGCCTCCTACCAATAATATAGTGTCTCCACATCTTCAATGCATGAATGATTGCTGCCAACTCAAGATCATGAGTCACTCAGATCTACTCATACTCATTCAATTTCCTTGACTCATAGCATACTACCTATCCTTCCAGCTTCAAGACTCCACCAATTCCTCTTTTGAAATCATTTGCACATACCCCAAACTCTTTATTTGGATCTGCAGTCTTCAAGGCCAGAGAATTTTTAAGCAACTGCTTCAACTGCTCAAAAATAGCTGTACATTCTTATGTCCATTCAAATTTCTTTTCTTTTTGCTGTAAGGATGTAATAGGATAGGAAATCCGAGAGAAGTTCCCAATGAACCACCTATAATAAATTTTTATCCCTATGAATGATCTTACCTCATCCACATTCCTAGGAGTTTCCAACTCCATGATAGCTTTGATCGTTTCTAGGTCCATTGTTATACCTTCCTTGGAAACAACATGCCCTAAGCAATGAACCTTTGTCTAAAAGAAATTTCATTTACTAAGTTTGGCATACAATTGATGCTCTCTCAACAATCTTAAACTGCTAGTAGATGTTTTGCATGTTCTTCCTCATTCTTAGAATATATCAATATATCATCAATGAATAATATCTCAAACTTGTCCAGATAAAGATGCAACACACTATTCATCAAACATATGAAAGTAGCTAGAGAATTATTTTGCCTAAAAGGAACCACAACAAACTCATAATTCCCATACCTGTTCTGGATATAGATCTTGTAAATTTCCTCTTCTTTGATGCGTACCTAATCATATCTCGATCTTAAATCAATATTTGAGAACACTACTACTGCCTTCAACTGATGAAACAAATCATCAATCCACGAAAAAGGATACATCTTCTTGATTGTCACCTTATTCAACTCCTTGTAAACAATACATAACCTGATATTACCATCCTTATTCTTCACAAACAATACTGGTGCACCCCAAGGCAACACACTTGGCCTAATCTATCCCTTGTCAAGCATTTCCTTAAGCTGGAGTGCTTATATTGTAAGGTGCCTTAGATTTTGGTGTTTCTCTCGACATCAACTCAACCTAAAATTCCACTTCCCTATGAGGTGGTAACTTTGAGATCTCTACTGGAAATACATCCTTAAACTGCTAGAGAACTAGAGACCTTTTCAAGATTTCCACATCCTCGACATCCTTCCCCTTTTCACTAAAAATATGAACTAAAAAAAGTACACACCCTTTCATGCTACTATGTTTTTCCTGCATAGTTGTAACCATTCTCACTAATGTAGGTTTCTTCTTACCTTGTAATACTCTATTCTCTCCATCACCGTCCAAACGCTCAATAGAATTATCATATAAATCTACCTTATGTTGGCATTATGACACAGATTTGGCACTATGACACAAGTGTTGTCCTTGATGGCAACTCACTCAGATGACAGATCACAGTTCATACTCTCAAAATGAAGAAAGAGAGGTATACACTGGTTGCTCATTGACCAAGCCACATGTACACGTGGTTTCGCAAACCATAAGGCATGTATAGCATACACACACACTTTCACAAAATGAAAGGCGCGTACATGTTGGGAAACTTAGTTTTCGTCCATGGTATTTTGATCCATGGTATTGATCCAAGGTATCCTGTCCGAAGTGTTGACCCCGGGTATTTGGTCCAAGGTATTGGTTCTAAGTGGTTTTGGTCCATGGTATTGAGTAAGGCCTAAGACTATAAAAGGAGGAGAAGATCGTTAAGCAAAGGCACTCATGCATTGAATATCTAATGAAGAGCAAGATCTAGAATACAAGTTATTGGTTATGGCGCATAGCTGGATCTGAATCAAGGATGAACCTTAGCGCTTGATGAAGGATAAGATCTAATAATGGGTCAAGATCTTAAGGCCTGAAGTTCACTTTAGAAAAGGCACGTATACACGCTGGTTTTGCATATCAAAACAGCGTATACATCTTAAATTTGATTTGCAGAACTGTACGTAGGTTTGCCTTGAGAAAAGTGTGTATGCACGTAGGTTCAACACATTGAAGTAGTGTATATCTCATAAAATATGCTTTAGCTATTTTTGGTTGCTATTACAGTGTTTTGGGTTCTGGTTACTATTTTCTAGTTACTGTATTCTGGTTACAACATTCTGAAGTGATTTATTGATTCAGTTGTGGTTTGTGCAAAGGAGATTGATTGATGTAGGTGTATTTGATGTTTGAATGATGTTATTGATGGATCCAGTCTAAAAATTTATGAAACGTGGTCCCTGGAAGAAAAGAGAAGGTTGTAGCCTTCTATAGGCCGACACCTACGTACTAGTAAACATATCAGCTAGTACAAGAGCTAGGAGGTTGTAGCTCCCTTCCAGGAGAAGCTGGAGAACGAGAGAAGGTTGTAGCCTTCTGTAGGTAGAAGGCTATGTACTAGTATAAGACTGAACCTGTACAAAAATTGTAAAAAGAAGTTTCTTATTAAAAGAAGATAGACACGATTGTAGTAGGTGATTTTCACCCACATTGGGTTTCCACCTTATATCTTATCTTCATGTGTGTATGATTGTCTGTTTTGTTTTACTACACCTGGTTATTGTTTATATGGTTCTGATGCACTCATTAAAGATAAACATATGATAAATTAACTGAATCATAAGTTTGTAGGATATACGCTAGTTGCCTTAAATACAGATGCGTATACACACAAGTTCCATTAACTAAAGTAGCGTATATGAATCTGATTATGGAAATGAAATATTATTGACTTGCTAATACTGATTCACCCCCCCCCCCCCTCTCAGTATTATTTCCAACAATTGGTATCAGAGCAGGTCCTTCAGAAGAAGCTTGATCACTTGAAGGAAGATTTATCATCATGAGTAACTACGAAAGAGAGGGATCCATTAGACCACCAATCTTTGATGGGAGAAACTTCGTTTATTGGAAGGTAAGAACCACAGCCTATCTTCAATCTCTTGGAATAGATGTCTGGGAAATCGTGGAAGGAGTATGTACATTTCCATCAGCAATTCCTACAGATACGACAGGTAAAAAGCAATATGAAACCAATGCCAAGGTTATCAATACATTATTGGCGAGTCTGTCACAATCAGAATTTGTCAAAGTTATGCAGCTCAAAACTACCAAAGAAATATGGGAAAAGATCGTTCTAAGCTATGAAGGAGACAATCAGGTAAAACGTGCAAAACTGCAATCTCCCACAATTCAATATGAAACTCTCAAAATTCACAATGATTAAAGTATCACTAGTTACTTCTTACGTATAAATGAGATTGTTAATTTCATGAAGAACTTGGGTGAAGAGATAAAAGAAGTTACTTTAGTTGAAAAGGTTTTAAGATCCTTGTCTACTAAGTTTGAATCAAAAGTATCTGCCATAGAAGAAAAGCAAGATCTTCAAACTATTACTATGACACAGCTGCACGGAATCTTAACTGCTTGAGAAAAGTAGGTCCATCAGATATAAGAGAGGCCACATTCAAAGCTTCAGGAAGAGAAGAACTCAATGAATCAGGACATATTTCAGAAGGAGAGGAAGAAGCAAACTTTGTCAAGAACCTTCAACAGGGTTCCAGGAGATTCAGAGGTAAACTACCTTTCAAATGTTTTGCTTGTGGAAGAGTCGGTCATTATGCTGCCAAATGTCCTCATAAAGATAAGCTTGATAAAGGTAAGGAATCAGCAAAATGGAATAGAAAACAAAGTGTAAGTAAGAAGAGCTACTATACTCATGAAGATAGCGATGGTTTATCAAATAGTGATGAAGATGAAAATAGTAATGACTATAGACTTCTAATGGCTTTTGAAGATGATGATTTCTTTGATGCATTAGATGAAGATGACATTTATGAAGAAATCTCTAAACTCAAAATCTATTTAGAAGAAAAGAATATGATTATAGATACTCTGACATTCCAACTTGCTGAAAGAGAAAAACACAATGAAAAACTAGAATGTGAAATCATGGGTCTAAGAAAGGATATTGAGAAAACAAAAGCTCTCAATCTTAGATTTACTAATGGATCAAAAACCTTAAATGAAATTATCAAAGTGCAACGTTCTCCTCTGATAAAGACAGGTCTTGGATATAGTGAAGAAGCATCCCAAGCACAGAAGCTGTCAACCTCCACTAAAAGCTATCTTGATGCAGCAAAGAGCATTGAACAGTTTGACAATCAATAGCAAAGGCATAAAGCAGATCACCAGGTAAATCAAGCTCAACTTACTTCAAGGATGAACAGAAGCTACAAACCGCAGGTAAATCATACTCAATCTGCTTCAAGAATGAGTTTCAATATCAACTACAATCACCAGTTCAATAGATTCGGTAATCGCAGGAACTTCTTTAATGGCCAATGTTTTTCATGTCATAACTTTGGACACAAAGCCGCTCAATGTGTTGCTTACAAGACCATCATGACTAAAGAAGAACGAAATCAAATGACTGTGGTGGGGATCATGAAACGGACCTACAGTAACTTTTATCTTCTTGAAAATGAATAGAATGCCCTATCTGCAACAAATTTGGTCACGAAGAATCTGAATGCAAGAGTAAATTTCGGCAAACATCTCAGAAGGAGCAAGCTTCATTAAATCCAAAAATATGGAGAAAGAAAGAACCAAACACAGAAAGATGTGGTATAGCCCTGTATGCAGAATGACAAGAAAATCAGTGGTACATAGACAGTGGATACTCAAAACACATGACAGGTGATAAAGAAAAACTTCAATCATATAATGCCTTAGAAAAAGGAAAAGAAGGTCTCATTTGGAAATGACACTCCTGCTGTCATAAAAGGTAAAGGTTTTGTTCAGTCAAAAAAAAAAGTTGAAGCTAGGAATGTTATGTATGTTGATGGTGTAAAGCATAACCTGTTGAGTGTCAGTCAAATGTGTGATCAAGGAAATGAAGTAGTATTTCGATCAAATGGATGTGTTTTTCGTGAGCTTGATACAAGAGAAACCGTGATCAAAGTATAAGAACTCCAAACAACTTATATATACTCAAGGGAGGACAACAACAGTGCTATCTAAGCAAAAATGATGAACACTAGCTATGGCACAGAAGATTGGTGCATCTAAGCTTCTTTCAAATAAGAAAAGCAAGCAAATTCCAGGTTGTTCATGATCTTCCTGATATTAGAATTCCAAAAAATACAATATGCAAATCATGTCAATTTGGTAAGCAAACCAAGTCACAATTCCCTGAAAAGGAAGGATCAGCTAGTAAGCCTCTTGAACTCGTTCATACTGATTTATGTTGTCCATCAAGGAAAAAGTCACCTCGTGGAGAGGAATACTTTATATTGTTCATTGATGATTTTTCCAGAATGTGTTGGATAGGGCTTCTAAAGCATAAAGATGAAGCATTTGAAAAATTCAAAGCCCTGGTTGAAAATTAATCAGATCACAAAATCAAATGTCTCAGATCTGATCAAGGAGGGGAATTTACCTCGGATGAATTCTTTGACTTTTGTGAAGAACATGGAATAAAAAGGAAATTCTCCACTGCAAGGACTCCTCAACAAAATGGAGTGGTAGAAAGGATGAATAGAACTGTTCAAAAAATGGCTCGTGCTATGCTAGATGAGTCTGGAACTCCTACAACCTTCGGGGTGTGAAGTTGCATTCGTTGCCATCACTATTCTCAACAAATAAAATGTTCAAACAACACTCAAACTCCACATGAACTTTGGTATGGTAAGACTCCTACCGTAAAATACTTCAATGTTTTTGGAAGCAAATGTTACATCAAAAGGACTGATGAAAAACTTGGCAAGTTTGAACCCAGAGCAGATGAAGGCATTCTCCATGGTTACTCTTCCTGAAGTAAAGGATATAAGTGTTATAATAAAAGACTTGGGAAAATTATTGAAAGTATTGACGTTGTGATTGATGAAGCATGCAAAAATCCAAAGCAGGTAATAACCGAAGATTGTGGAGAAGATGAGGATTATCCTTCCACATCAAATCAGACTAATTTTGAAAAAGAAACCAATGAAGCACCAGAAGAACAGATAATGGCAGAAGAAAAGACTCCATCCACGTATGTTCAGAAAAATCATCCAGAGACTCAAATTTTAGGACAGAAAGAGGCAGGTGTGTAGACAAGAAGAACTATTACATAAGCTTCAAGCTATTTAGCATTACTTTCCTCCATCGAACCTCAAAATGTAAATGAAGCATGCAAAGATGAATGTTGGGTCAAAGCCATGAATGAAGAACTTGAGCAAATTGAAAAGAATAATACTTGGGAATTAGTTCCTAAACCTCATGATAAGAATATGATAGGAACCAAATGGATATTCAAAAACAAGTTGAATGAAAATGGTGAAGTTATTAGAAACAATGCGAGACTTGTTTGTAAAGGATATGCTCAACAAGAAGGTATAGATTTTGAAGAAATATTTGCACCTGTTGCTAGACTTGAAGCTGTAAGAATGTTCCTTGCTCTTTCTAGTTTTCATAAATTCAAAGTATACCAAATGGATGTAAAATCTGTCTTTCTTAATGGGTACTTAGAAGAAGAAGTATATATTGAGAAACCAGACAGATTCATCCTTGGAAATGATCCAAAACTTGTATGCAGACTCAGAAAGGCTCTCTATGGACTAAAACAAGCTCCAAGGGCCTAGTATTACCATCTTGACAAATACCTCCATCAACAAGGTTTTTCAAGAGGATCAGCTGATAGCAATTTATATACAAAGTTTGACAATAATAAATTGCTAATACTTATTGTGTATGTTGATGGTATCATTTTTGGTAGCAATGAAGAAGCCATGAGTCAAAACTTTGCTTTGGTAATGCAGCAAGAATTTGAAATGTCCCTGCTTGGTGAGCTCACATATTTTCTTGGTCTATAAGTTCAACAAAATAAAGATGGTATTTTTCTGTCACAAACCATATATCTCAAGCAAATCTTAAAAAATACGGCATGGAAGATTCTAAACCAGTATGTACCCCTATGGTAACAGGATGCAGTCTCAGCTCAAATGATGAATCAGCAACAATGCATCAATCAACCTACAGATCCATGATTAGCAGTTTGTTTTATCTAACAGGTACCATACCAGACATCATGCATGCAGTGGGAATAGTTGGAAGATTTCAAGCCAATCCAAAGGAATCACACCTTCAGGCAGTCAAAAGGACTTTCATATATCTTCAAGGAACACAGAATTTTGGTTTATGGTATCCTAGAGATACAGATCTTACACTTCATGCATATACAAATGCAGATTGGGCAGGAAGCATTGATGACAGAAAAAACACTAGTGGTGGTGCATTCTATATGGGTTCCAGATTAGTGTCTTGGTTCAGCAAGAAACAAAGTTAAATTGCATTATCTATAGCTGAAGCAGGATATGTGGCTATTGCATCTTGTTGCCACACAACTCCTTTGGATGATGCAAACATTGCAAGACATTCAGATCACATGTACTCCATCCATCTCCATTCTATATGATAATACAAGCACAATCAGTATTTAAAAGAATCCAATCATGCATTCCAAGACCAAGAACATACCCATCAAATATCATTTTCTAAGTGAACAAGTGCTTGAGCAAAAGGTCAAATTGGAGTATGTTCCCTCCAAAGAACAGGTTGCTGATATATTCACCAAACCACTACCCATAGAGACATTTGAATATCTCAGACAGAAGCTGGAAGTAGTTGATGCATCATATTGCTGTTGAAACTTATCTGTTTTAGAGAAAAGTGCTTATACGCGAGTTTCATGAAGCGTATTCGCGTACATACGCTGGTTGCTGCAGATACAGTTGCGTATATGTTGGTTTGAAGAAAAATAGTGGGCCAGAATCAGGATGAAAGGAGTCTGATATGGGTCTGACAGTGATCATCTGGCACAAGTTCAGGGGGAGCATATACTTCTAATAATGTATTGTTGGCATTATCTTAGAAGATCTTGGTACAAATTCACAGTTGTTTTTTATTCAAGTGGAATAGATTCAGGGGGAGATCATGGTTGTTGTTCTGGATGGTGATTGACAGATGTTGCTGATGATAGTTGCTGATAACTATCATGGTCTTGTTTCAGATATTTGGACTCTATGTCATGTATATCTTTTAATGTCAAGGTCATGAAACAACCTATTTTGTTTCCCCACTATCTTGTTATAGATCTAATCCAAAAATATATGATAATAGAAATAAACCCAAGAATAATAAGAGAGAAATAGATAGAATTGCTTATTTATTATCAAACCCTTAAGGTAGGGAAACACCATACATTCACTCCTTAAGGAAGGAGAGTACTCCACAAGCCATATGCCTATTCATACAATAATCCTTGACATCTCTCCATGTGGAGTCTCTAGCCTCTATATAGGCCTCATACATGCAATACCATGGGTCATTACCATGGTTCCCTCATACCATCGAACTAATACCATGGGCCCATTACATTATTACTAACTACTTGTGGTCCCTTACATGATATGGGTTAACCACCTTATTTATTACTATGGCCCATCCCATTATTACATTATTACCTTGGGTACCTCCCTTTGTACCCCATATTATCCCCCCTAGGTATATAGCATTCCACCCCCCTTAGCATGTTTCATCCCTGAAACATGGGAAGAACATAAATAATAAGATCTACTCAAAAGAGTAGTCCACTGGTACCATGCACGTGCATCTAGCCATCCAAGATAAAGGTGAACCCTCGATCTCGCTGGTGCCTTGCTCGCTTGAGATGGAAGTTGACCGTGGTAGCTCTTCTGTGTTGATGTGTAGTAGGTGGATCTTCACTCCTCTCTATCTATCCTGCGAGGGTTGTTGTCCTTGTGGCTAATTGGTTGTCATCTTGTTGGTTGTTGTCTTGTAGGGTGATGTGGGTGATGATATGTTGAAGTTTTAACCCACGGTGTCTTTTTCTTTAATTCACCCTTTACTGGAGCCTGACTGTTATGTGGTGCATGTTGTGGTGTCTTATCTTCCAATATTACTTCAACCACTGAGCCCTCATCTAATGTATCAGCACCTGTAACCTTTTCTGCTTCAGCCTCTATTTGTGTTTGATTGTCGATCATCACTGGCTCATCATCTAAGATGTCAGTCCCTAGAACATCTTCTGCTTCAACCTCCATGTACTCTACCTATTTATTGATGGAAATATCCTGTAATGTAATTTTCTTCTTTTTATACCAGAGCTTCAGGAATTTCTTCTGCACATTAATATTGATAGTACCCAAAGATTCCATCCATGGGTATCCCAAAACAACATCCTCATTAGCCATATCTGAACCATAAAAATCATAATGCAATACATACTTTTCCATAGAAATCTTCAAATCTTTATAAACTTGCACTTGTTCATTATTAACCTGTGTGTGCTCCATGTGTTTTGTTGGCACTTGCAATTTTTTTGCCAAGTTGACATTTATGAGATTTTGCTTGCAACTCCGGTTTATAGACACAATGATTTTCTCCTTCTGAATCAATCCCTGAACTTGCAATAAGGAGACACCAGTAGAAAATAACCTCTTACGTGTCTCATTATTTTTTCTAGCACAAGACCATTTGTCCATAGAGAGTTTTTCCAATTCTTCAGTCGAAAATTTGGACAAGTCTTTGATGCCAAGTGAGTTCCACCATATGTCGGCTTCTTCTTTCAAACTAATCGGTATTAGAGACCTCCAAAATATCCCATATTTGGACTTTATTCTTTGTATGAATTCTTCAATAGTAAGGCTATCACCTTTTCCTGTAAAATTTTCCATGAAGAGGGTCTGAGAAAAATTCACTTGGCGAAAATTTTAAATGGCCACAATTCTATCAATATTGCTTAGAATTTCTATTATGACCTATTTTTAGAAATGGAACAACCATTCTGTATCTACCCATGTGATAGAAATCATGATCCAGGCACTGGAATTTTAGATCTACGTTGCAATTCTCCCGCTGTCATCAAAATTTCTGCAAAAAAGAGCTGATTTTAAATCAGCGATATCTCCCTCATCCGGACTCCAATTCGACTGATTTTTTTTTTAAATTGGGTATCTTTTCACCAAGAATCTATATCTGCAATTGGATTTTGTATATCTTGCTCCAGGACATTTAGATCTGCGCCGCAAACTCACTGCCCTGAAAAATTATCTGCAACCCCACTGATTTTTAAATCAGCAATATCTCCTTCATCCAGACTCCGATTCGACCGATTTTTTTTTGGAAATCAGTTATTTTTTCACATAGAATCTAGATCTTCAATTAGATTTTGCATATCTTGCACCAACACGTACATATTTGATCTGCAAGCTCGCCGCCCCCGAAATCCTGCAAAAAATAAAAAAAAATCTCCACTTTTTCCCAAGAAAGTGCTCTGATACCACTTGTTATAGATCTAATCCAAAAATATATGATAATAGAAATAAACCCAAGAATAATAAGAGAGAAATAGATAGAATTGCTTATTTATTATCAAACCCTTAAGGTAGGGCAACACCATACATTCACTCCTTAAGGAAGGAGAGTACTCCACAAGCCATATGCCTGTTCATACAATAATCCTTGACATCTCTCCATGTGGAGTCTCTAGCCTCTATATCGGCCTCATACATACAATACCATGGGTCATTACCATGGTTCCCTCATACCATCGAACTAATACCATGGGCCCATTAAATTATTACTAACTACTTGTGGTCCCTTACATGATATGGGTTAACCAACTTATTTATTACTATGGCCCGTCCCATTATTACATTATTACCTTGGGTACCTCCCTTTGTACCCCATATTATCCCCCCTAGGTATATAACAATGTATGGGTGGATGAGTCAAACTTGGTATATCCCCACTTGGTTGGGAGATGGATGTATGTATGAGTCTTTGGTGATAGGAAGGTCATTTATGATGTATGTATAGAGTCATGTTCTTCTTTTAGAATATATTTCTGCAGACCTTGCTTATATTCAGGGGGAGCATGGACTCGAGCATGGAGCTCAATCAACACACTTCAGCATATCAAAGAATTCAGCATGTACTCAGGGGGAGCATAACCCTTTACCCTTGATGACAAAGGGGGAGAGTGACTTGGGCTTGCCATCAAGTCCAAAGGGGGAGATTGTTGTCATTTTGACACAGATTTGGCACTGTGACATAGGTGTTGTCCTTGATGTCAACTCACTCAGATGACAAATCACAGTTCAGACTCTCAGAATGAAGAAAGAGAGGTATACGTAGGTTCCTCATTGACCAAGCCGTGTGTACATGCGGCTTCACAAACCAGAAGGCGCGTATAGCGTACACATGCACTTTCACGGAATGAAAGGCATGTACATGTTGTTAAACTTAGTTTTGGTCCGTGGTATTTGGTCCGTGGTATTTGGTCCATGGTATTTTGATGTATGGTATTGGTCCAAGATATCATGTCCGAAGTGTTGACCCCGAGTATTTTGTCCAAGGTATTAGTTCTAATTGGTTTTGGTCGATGGTATTGAGTAAGGCCTACGACTACAAAAGGAGGAGAAGATCATTAGACAAAGGCACTCATGCATTGAATATCTAATGAAGAGAAAGATCTAGAATACAGGTTATTGGTTATGGTGCATAGCTGGATCTGAATCAAGGATGAACCTTAGCGCTTAATGAAGGATAAGATCTAATGATGGGTCAAGATCTTAAGGCTTGAAGTTCACTTTAGAAAAGGCGTGTATACACGCTGGTTCTGCATATCAAAATAGAGTATACATCTTAAATTTGATTTGCAGATCTGTATGCAGGTTCACCTTGAGAAAAGTGTGTATGCACGTAGGTTTGACACATTGAAGTAGCATATATCTCATAAAATATGCTTTAGCTACTTCTGGTTGCTGTTACAGTGTTCTGGGTTCTGGTTACTGTTTTCTGGTTACTGTATTTTGGTTACAGCGTTCTGGAAAGTGATTGATTGATTCAGTTGTGGTTGGTGCAAAGGAGATTGATTGATGTAGATGTATTTGATGTTTGAATGATGTTATTGATGGATCCAATCTAAAAATGTATGAAACGTGGTCCCTGGAAGAAAAGAGAAGGTTGTAGCCTTCTGTATTTCGGCACCTACGTACTAGTAAACATATCAACTAGTACAAGAGCTAGGGGTTGTAGCTCCCTTCCAGGAGGAGCTAGAGAATGAGAGAAGGTTGTAGCCTTCTGCAGGTAGAAGACTGCGTACTGGTATAAGACTGCACCAATACAAAAATTTTAAAAAGAAGTTTCTTATTAAAAGAAGATAGAGACGATTGCAGCAGGTGGTTTTCATCCACATTGGGTTTCCACCTTATATCTTATGTTCATGTGTGTATGATTGTCTGTTCTATTTTACTGCACCTGGTTACTGTTTATATGGTTCTGATGCACTGATTAAAGCTCAACATATGATAAATTAACTGAATCATAAGTTTGCAAGATATACGCTAGTTTCCTTAAATACAAATGTGTATACACGCAAGTTCCATTCACTGAAGTAGCATATATGAATCTGATTATGGAAATGAAATATCTTCTGACTTGCTAATATTGATTCACCCCCCCCCACCCCTCACAGTATTATTTCCAACAATTGGTATCAGAGCAGGTCCTTCAGAAGAAGCTTGATCACTTGAAGGAAGATCTATCATCATGAATAACTACGAAAGGGAGGGATCAATTAGACCACCAATCTTTGATGGGAGCAACTTCATTTATTGGAAGGTAAGAACCACAGCCTATCTTCAATCTCTTGGAACAGATGTTTGGGAAATTTTGGAAGGAGGATATTGTTAAAATTGGAAACCAGGGCAAAACTTCATGTGGGTCATCTTATTCATGGCTGATAATATATTTATTAAATTCCTCTCGTTGAGAGGTGTAGTATTGATATAAAGATCATCCAATTCCAATAAGTATTCATGGAGATATGAATTTATTTTGATTATGGAATTATTATCAAGCCGACCTACAACTCATGTAGGCTCAGAAGCCCAACAGTCGCATCTATTCACCCACCAAAGTTGTGTATAAATATAAGAGGACTTTTCCTCATTTTCACTCACTCTTCTTATCACATCTCTCTCTCTCTACTGTGCAAAAATGAGTCTCCTCTCTACTACGCAGAAATGGGTCTATCTCTCACACATGTGAAGCCAGAAGCTATTGAACCTGAAGCTGCAACTGCAGATCCAAAGATTGACCTGCGTGGCCTAGAAGATCTTCTCTTTGGAATTTCTCTATAGGTTCATCTAAACCTCCTCTGAAAGCTGCAACTTTTGGTGGTGGAATGAAGTCAATCTGCTGAACAGCTTGCAAGATATCGACTGCCCTAGTTTGAAGCCGAAACTACTGAAACTGAAGCTGCAACTGCAGAAGTAAAGATTGACCTGTGTGGTCTAGAAGATCTCCTCATCTAAACTGCATTGTAGGTTCATCTGAACCTCCTCTGGAAGCCACAATTTTTGGTGGTGGAATGAAGTCAATCTGGCGGTTGGTTTGTGAGATATTGTCTACCCTAGTTTGATAATAAAGTCGCTAATGCTGATGCTACTGATCTAGGGTTTGCTACTGCTGATATGAATCAGATTTATTGTACTATTTCTCTCTGCTGAATTATTGAAGATAAAAGAAGATTTGATCAAAGGGTTTCCCCACACATTGTGGGGTTTGTCCCTGGCTAGCCGCCACATCTTGTGTCTCTTGTCTTGGCTTGTTTTCTGTCGATCGTTTAATGTTCTATCTGCACTTTACTTTATGTACATATGATTGCTAATCTGTGGAATATAACAAGAAAAAGAATTAAACTGTTATAAGCATAGAACATACCATAACTTAACATGGTATCAGAGGTAGGGTGAAGACAAAGCCCGAGCAAGAGCAAGATCAATCACCAAAGAGAAGGTTGGCAAAGCTATCCTAAAAGAACGATGGGGTCCTCAACACTCTTTCCTGCCGAAGACAAGCTCCGTGAGAAAGCTGACTATCACGGATGGAAGATGTCTATTGATCTAACCCTGGAGGATCAAGGAGTGTTGGGTTACGTGAGAGGCAATACTGTTGAGCCTCCATCAAATGCACCTCCTGTTGCAAGGAACAAATGGAAGAACGGAGAAATTAAAGCGAAGAAGATCATCCGGGACTCTATCGACAAGCGCTTGGTGGCCTACATCTCTGATCTAGATACCTCCAAGGAAATCTACGATAAACTGGTGAGTTTATTTAAAGTTAATGATGCAAATCAAGTTTTGTTTCTTAGAAATAAGCTTAGGGAAATCAAGAAGGGTAAAAATGAGAGTATGCAAGCATACTTCTTAAGAATCACCGAGATCAGGAACGATCTCCTATCTATTAGGGAGGCTATTACTCACAGAGAAATGGCACTCACGACTCTTGGAGGATTACCATCCGAATGGTACATGTTCAGGACTACTCTTCTAAACTATAATGTAATTCCTGGTTTCGAGGAATTAATGGCTAGATGCATTCAAGAAGAAACAAGGGAAGAAGAGCAAGAAATGCCCATTCCTAAAGGTCCTCCTACTGCCTTTTCTTCTCATGCTAAGAAAAGAAATAATTCTGGGACTAAATCAAAAGGAAAGGCTGGACCTAAGGGTGGAAGAAAAGGACAATATTACATCTACGATAAAGCAAGTCACTATGCAAGGGAGTGCCCTGATAGAAAGGACTCACACCAGGATGATGATCAAAATCCCTCTGATGGCAAATCAAAGGAATGACAAATTCAATAGCAAAGGTAAGAGGAGAGCTGGGGATCGAGGAAGAGGAAAACCATTCAAGAAGGCTAAAAAGTCCAGGATGTATTAAATGCACCTGACCTCAAAAAGAACCTAGTGTCCATCTTGGCAATGGAAGACAAAGGCTACAAGGTAACCTTCAAGCAATGGCAAGGTATGTATATGGAAAAATAATGTTAAATATGCCTTTACTCTTGGGTTTAGTGTTGATTCATTGTATCAAGTTGATAGAAGTCTGCTAGGTGTCATGTCTTGTGACACAACTCTTCAGTCCGAAATTTGGCATCGGAGGTTTGCCCACCTTCATTACAAAGCTCTACCTGATGTAAGATAGATGGTAACAGGGATGCCCGAATTCCAAGTAGAGAAAGAAGGTGTATGTCTGGGATGTGCCGAAGGAAATCTCAAAAGGGGACCATTCCCCTCAAGCCAAAGTAAGACTTCCGATATATTACAGTTGGTTCACTCAGGCATAAATGAGGCTGGCATTAAGAGGGAGACTACTACACCACATACTCCTGAGCAGAATGGTGTGGCGAGAAGGAAGAACCACACAATTGTGAAAGCTGTCCGGGCCATGCTACATGATCAAAGACTTCCGAAGTTTCTATGGGCTGAAACTACAAACATTGTCGTATATGTACAAAATCAATGCCCTCATCAAGCATTGGGTTCCAAGACTCCTGAAGAAAAGTTCACTGGTAAGAAACCTGATGTTTCTCGTTTTAGAATTTTTGGAAGCCCTGTATATTTTCATGTACCAAAAGAGAAAAGAAATAAATTGGGTGCATCTGGAAAGAAGGGAATTTTCGTGGGCTATGGTGAAAATACTAAAGGCTATAGAATCTATGTAGTCGGTCAAAGGGAAGTCGTAATTAGTCATGATGTCACCTTTGACGAAGATATGGCTCTTAGCAAGGTGAACAATCTTTCGACTTTGAGGAGCTCTCAAGAAGCCGACACCAAGGAACCGAAAGAAAAGGATGATGAATCAATGCTTGATGTAGAAGAACCCATGGATCCGATTGATCCTCCTCCACATGAGCCTTCCTCTTCTAGGAAGAGACCTTCATGGCTTAGGGGGCTACTTGATGATGATGAAGGACATGCTGCACCCCAAGAAACCTTTCGTGAAAGTAAGAAACTTAATAGGTATTAGGGACACCTGACCATCATGAGCACAATCATACAAAATAAGCCTTCATCATTCTCAGACGTCGTCAAGCATCAAGTATGGAAGGATGCTATAACCAAAGAATATGAGTCTATCATGAAGAATGATGTCTGGGAAGTAGTTCCCAGATCCTAGGACAAGACAGTTGTTACTTCCAAACGGCTTTACAAGATAAAGCATGCAGCAGATGGAAGTACGGAAAAGTATAAGGATCGTTTTGTTGCTCGTGGTTTCTCCCAAAAGGAAGGTATAGACTATGATGTGATATTTGCACCTGTTGCCAGATATATGACCCTCCGCTTGATCATAGCCCTTGCAGCTTCACAAGGATGGAACCTACATCAGATGGATGTCAAGACCGCGTTCTTTCACGGTTCGATCAAAGAAGAGGTCTACGTGGAGCAACCCAAAGGATTTGAGATTTATGATCAAAAATCTCATGTATGCAGGTTGAAGAAGGCTCTCTATGGGCTGAAGCAAGCACCCTGAGCATGGTATGAGAGGATCGATAGCTACTTGATGAAGCTGGGATTCACTAGGAGTGAAGTCGATCCTAACCTTTACTTTAAGGTTGAAGATGAAAAGCCTCTTATACTGGTGCTATATGTGGATGACCTCTTTCTAATAGGTGCAAACTGTCTCATTCACAAATGTAAGAGGGAGTTGGCTTCTGAATTTGAAATGAAGGACCAAGGAATTGAAGTGTGGCAGAAGCCAAGGGAAATTTTCCTATCTCTAGGAAAATATGTGGTAAAGATATTGGAAAGATTCAGTATGATGGACTGCAAGCCTGTGACTACCTCGAGGATCTTAAATTTTAGAAGTTATATGGTAGTGATGTCGGACCAGATTTGGGAAATGCCTCTGAGTTTCATAAACTCATTCGCATTGATGTTCTTGGTGAACATCCGTCCGAACATATGTTTTGCAGTTAGCATTGTGAGCTCATATTTGGTTGAGCCTCACTGATTTGATGCCAAGAATCTTTTGAGATATCTTCGTGGCACAATGGGTTAAGATACACTGCCGCAGATGTGAGACTACTTGGATATATTGATGCTGATTGAGCAAGTAGTGTGGTGGACCGTAAGAGCACTTTTGGGTGTTGTTTCACCTTGGGATCTGCTTCGGTATCCTAGATGAGCAGGAAGCAGAAGTCGGTGGCTTTGAGCACCACCGAAGCAGAATATATTGCTGCTAGCATGACCTCATGTGAGGTAGTCTGGTTGTGAAAACTCTTCGGTGAGCTGTTTTGATTTACATTGGATACCACTATGATTCTCTGTAACAACCAGAGGTGGGATTCGATTATTAAGGAATCCTGTATTCATCAATTGCTCCAGCAGATAGACATCATCTAGGATATGGTAAGTCGATGAGCAAGGAGGCTCCATCACATTAAGATGATGTACAGGTCGATACACCTTGTCAAAGCCCCGAGGAAAGATCTAATCTGTGATTTTCCCAAATCACTTGGAGTCGTCACGAAACCCTTGTACAAGGGTCCTGCATGTTGCATACATTGAGCTCTGGGAGCTCTCAGGGCTTACGGTTCTTATTAGACCAACATATGACCACAGGGTGACTCACCCTTCCCTGGTGGTGCACACTGGAACAAGATGATTCGCTCTCTTGTGGGACAAGATGATTCGCTCTCTTGTGGAACATGATGATTTTCTCTCCTGTGAAGCAGGGTGATTAGTTCTCCTGTGAGGCCTGGATTGATGTGTTCTCCTGTGAGGCCTAGATTGATGTGTTCTCCATGGCAGCATGGATTGATGAGTTCTCCATGGCGATTGTAGCAGGATTGATGTGTTCTCCTATGAGGACAAGATTTATTAGTTCTCCTGTCGAGGCATCCTACCCATGCAGTCTGTGACTCATGGGAAGTACCTCTCATCTGATCAATGAGCAAGGAAATGAAGTTAGGGACCATAGTAGTACCGATGGACGCATCGTTGTATCTACCATACTCCCTACACTAGGATGACCTCCATTGATCTGGGATTAATGATACTGGTCTAGGACCAATGGTAGGAGTTGTACCTTACTATGACACTGACTTTGGGTCGGTTGAGACTAGTCTGGGACCAGTGGTACATACTCCGAGACTGACTTCGTGTCAGTGCAGTACTGGTCTGGGACTAGTGAGAGTAGTACACACTATGACGCTGACTTTAGGTCGGTTGAGACTGGTCTGGGACCAATGGTACATTCTCTAAGACTGCGATACTGGTATGGGACCAATGGTAGGAGTGGTACTTACTATGAAGCTGACTTCGGGTCGGTTGAGACTGGTCTGGGACCAGTAGTACGCACTCTAAGACTGACTTTGAGTCAGTGGAGGATGATACTGGTCTGGGACCAATGGAGTTGTACTCACTATGACGCTGACTTCGGGTTGGTTGAGATTGGTCTGGGACCAGTGGTACATACTCTGAGACTGACTTTTGAGTCAGTATGATACATCCTCAATCAATTCTTCTTCTTCATAATTCAGACAAAAGAAGAGTAGAACAGAACAATGCAAGAGCAGAGCAGAACAGAGCAAAACAATACAGATCAGTACAGGGCAGAACAAGACAAAGCAAAGGAAAAATAGAGCAGAGTAGGGCAAGGGTCAGGTTGTATAGGGCAGTGCATTTGATGGATGAATGGTAACGACTGATAGACAGATTGCAGATGAAGTTCTCCCTAGTTGAGAGGGAGTGTTAAAATTGGCAACCAGGGAAAAACTTCATGTGGGTCATCTTATTCATGGCTGATAATATATTTATTAAATTCCTCTCATCAAGAGGTGTAGGATTGATATAAATATCATCCAATTCTGATAAGTATTCATGGAGATATAAATTTATTTTGATTATGGAATTATTATCAAGCCGACCTACAACTCATGTAGGCTTAGAAGCCCAACAGTCGCATCTATTCACCCACCAACATTGTGTATAAATATAAGAGGACTTTTCCTCATTTCCACTCACTCTTCTTATCACATCTCTCTCTCTCTCTACTATGCAGAAATGAGTCTCTTCTCTACTGCACAGAAATGGGTCTCTCTCTCACACATGTGAAGCCAGAAGTTGTTGAACCTGAAGCTGCAACTGCAGATCCAAAGATTGACCTGTTTGGCCTATAAGATCTCCTCTTTGGAACTATGCTGTAGGTTCATCTAAACCTCCTCTGAAAGCTGCAACTTTTGGTGGTGGAATGAAGTCAATCCGATGAACGGTTTGCAAGATATCGACTGCCCTAGTTTGACGCTGAAAACTGCTAAAACTGAAGTTGCAAATGTAGAAGTAAAGATTGACCTACGTGGTCTAGAAGATCTCCACATCTAAACTGCACTGTAGGTTCATCTGAACCTCCTCTGGAAGCCACAACTTTTGGTGGTGGAATGAAGTCAATCCGATGGTCGGTTTGTGAGATATCGTCTACCCTAGTTTGGTAATGAAGCCGCTAATGTTGATGTTGCTGATCTAGGGTTTGGTACTGCTGATATGAATTAGATTTATTGTACTATTTCTCTCTGCTGAATTATTGAAGATAAAAGAAGATTTGATCAAAGGGTTTCCCCACACATTGTGGGGTTTGTCCCTAGCTAGCCACCACATCTTGTGTCTCTTATCTTGCCTTGTTTTCTGTCGATCGTTTAATGTTCTATCTGCACTTTACTTTATGTACATGTGATTGCTAATCTGTGGAATATAATAAGAAAAAGAAGTAAACTGTTATAAGCATAGAACATACCATAACTTAACAAATATACATTTCCATCAGCGATTCCTACAGATACGACAAGTAAAAAGCAATATGAAACCAATGCCAAGGCTGTCAACACATTATTGAGGAGTCTATCACAATCAGAAATTGTCAAAGTTATGCAGCTCAAAACCGCCAAAGAAATATGGGTCAAGTTCGTTCTAAGCTATGAAGGAGACAATCAGGTAAAATGTGCAAAACTACAATCTCTCAGAATTCAATATGAAACTCACAAAATTCACAATGATGAAAGTATTTCTAGTTACTTCTTATGTATAGATGAGATTGTTAATTGCATGAAGAACTTGGTTGAAGAGATAAAAGAAGTTACTTTAGTTGAAAAGGTTTTGATATCCTTGTCTACTAAGTTTGAATCAAAAGTATCTACCATAGAAGAAAAGCAGGATCTTCAAACTACTACTATGACACAGTTGCATGGAATCTTAACTACTTTCGAAATGAGAAAAGAAGGTCCATTAGATATAAGAGAAGCTGCATTCAAAGCTTCACGAAGAGAAGAACCTAATGAATTAGGACATATTTCAGAAGGAGAGGAAGAAGCAAACTTTGTCAAGAACCTTCAGCAGGGTTCCGGGAGATTCAGGGGTAAACTACCTTTCAAATGTTTTGCTTGTGGAAGAGTCGGTCATTATGCTACCAAATGTCCTCATAAAGATAAGCTTGATAAAGGTAAGGAATCAACAAAATGGAATAGAAAACAAAGTGTAAGTAAGAAGGGCTACTATACTCATGAAGATAGCAATGGTTTATCAAATAGTGATGAAGATGAAAATAGTAATGACTATAGACTTCTAATGGATTTTGAAGATGATGATTTCTTGGATGCTTTAGATGAAGATGACATTTATGAAGAAATCTCTAAACTCAAAATCTGTTTAGAAGAAAAGAATATGATTATAGATACTCTGACATTCCAACTTGCTGAAAGAGAAAAACATAATGAAAAACTAGAATGTGAAATTATGGGTCTATGAAAGGATATTGAGAAAACAAAAGCTCTCAATCTTAGATTTAATAAAGCATCAGAAACCTTAAATGAAATTATCAAAGTGCAGCATTCTCCTCTGATAAAGACAGGTCTTGGATATACTAAAGAAGCATCCCAAGCATAGAATCCTTCAACCACCACTAAAAGCTATCTTGATGCAGCAAAGAGCAGTGAATAGTTTGACAATCGACAACAAAGGCATAAAATAGATCACCAGGTAAATCGGGCTTGACTTAATTCAAGGATGAAAAAAAGCTACAAACCTCAGGTAAATCATACTCAAGCTGCTTCAAGAATGAGTATCAATAGCAACTACAATCACCAAGTCAGTGGATTCGATAATCGCAGGAACTTTTTTAATGGCCAATGTTTTCCATGTCATAAATTTGGATACAGAGCTGCTCAATGTGTTGCTTACAAGACCATCATGACTAGAGAATCACGAAATCAAAGGAATGTGACAGGGATAATGAAACGGACCTACAATAACTTTTCTCTTCTTGAAAATGAAATAGAATGCCCTATTTGCACAAAAACATTGGTCACGAGATGAAAATTATAGAGATTTTTCACTTGGAGGAGGATGGCGGAGGAGGGTTTCGAAGGCGGAACCCTAGGCCCTAGGCCTAGGTGAGGCAGACTATGCAGAGGACACGCAGGTACGGGACCTGCAGTGCTGGCAGCTGCTCAGGGCGACGTCAAGCAGGGTGGGTCAAAGGCGATACGGGCGGTCGAAACTTTGCGGAAACCGGCGGGCGGATTGCTGTTTCGGGGAAAGGTAGAGACAAAGATGGTATAGGGGTTTTCTCATCACCCGTGACCGCCATTTGCTTTACTGCTCCGTTTCAACTGTGTCTCCTTTCACTGTTTGCGAGAAGGCGGTTTCAGCGACAGCTGCGGGTAACGGTTGCAAGGTTCTATTTTGGGGTTTATTACTTTTTACAATGGTAATTTCTGGCGAGTCGGTGGATTTGGACCCATCTCCCGAAGACTTGCTCACTGTCTGGGGGAAGGAGGTCAATGCTCAGACATTGAGAGAGCTCCTTGGGAAGGCGGAAGGGCCTGGAACCGTTAAGGCAGGGGGGGCAGGTTCAAGAACCTTAAACTACGCGAAAGTGTTGCTGGAGGAGAGTAGGGACCTTTCGGGAAACCAGGGTTTATCCGGAAATGAGCTCGCGGGAGAAAATTTGGGGTTTGCACAGAACATTCGAGGAGGCAAGGGTTTTGTAGATCCGAAGGGTAAGCCGCTCTCGCCCTCAAAAATTCCATATCCATCAGGAGGGTTAGAGGATATCATCAACTCAGCGCAGAAGGTGGGGGTTTGGAGGTCCGTTGGGGGCTTAAAAACCCCTCGGAACGAGGCTGGATGGAATAGCAATTCGGCGTCGGTTAATAGGGGCCTCTTTCCAAAGGTTTTCCCTGAGCGGATTACGGGAGTAGGAGGGATTGAAGCAAGCTTGGAAGAGAAGCAGGGGTTTGGAGCGGGAAAAGAAAGGGCAAATTCCTCTTTCGTGACAGAGAAGAATGGTAAGCCGACCGAAGGTCGGGTCGAACCCTTGTCAGGAGCAGCAGGAGCAGAAGCTGAGACGAGGGGGAGACAAGAAGCACAAGCTCAGGATTTGGGGGAACAGGCTGATGAAACGGAACTAAGGAGGGCGGGGACCAAAAGAAAAAAATCAAAACCCTTGAAGACAAAGAGCTTTGCGAAATTGATCCTGGGTATGGATGTGCAGGTGGAGGATGTCCTCGAAGTGGCAGAGGTAACGTTGGTAGGCAGGATTAGAGGGAGACCGATTTCCGGAAAAGCCCTTCGAATGTGGGCGGAGAAGTTGTGGACGGGAACACCAGCAGCATCATTCAAATCAAATGTTCTCGTTAAAGGTTGGTTTATGGTCAGTTTTGATAGCAAGGAAGCGATGGAGTGGGTGGAAGGGCAGAATTGGGCTTTTGGAAGCCGGCCGATCTTCTTCAAAAGGTGGACGCCTTTGTTCGATGCTGATACTGAGAAGGTGGATGAATTCCCTGTGTGGGTGCGGGCGCCGAGTTTACCACCTTTCTTATGGGCGGATTCTGTGTTCAAATCAATTGGGGATTTGCTGGGGACGTACTTGGATGCAGATAGATCATACTTGCATACTTTTGAGAAAGGGGTGGCAAGGATTCTGGTGCGGCTTAATCCTAAAGAGGGTCTAGCAAAAACTATTACTCTGTGTTACAAGGAGTTTGAATTTGAACAGAAGCTTGACTATGAACTTCTCCCATTTCGTTGTCATCGATGCCATGAATACGGGCATCTGGCGAGGGACTGCCCGTTGGGTAGGCGAAAGAGGAGGACACAAAAGGATGATGAGGATTGGATCGAGTTCATGAAGAAAGCCGAACACAAGGTGGATGAAAAGATTGGCGTAGAAGAGGATGCTGAAGTGATGATGAACCGAGACGAAGAGGAGCAAAAAAGGGATGACGACATCCAGATGCGCCTTCCAGATGACCAGCCGATGATGGATGCCTCTGCTCCAGTACAGGATGCCGTCGTCGAAGACGATCATCCGGGTATGCAGTCTTCCTCGTTCCTCTCTGATGTTAATGTTGTTTCAATGGGTGGGGGCTTATCTAAGGAAAACAAATTTAATGAAGAAATGCTAAATATTGAAAACCTTTCTGACTCTCTCCCCTCCCTAAATCTGAACTGTGAGAATTTTCCCCCTCTGAGTATTGGAACTGGATCCTCTAATGGTCGACAATACAATTTGAGATCCTTAAGTAAAAAATCCGGTTGCTCATCTGAGCTTTCGGAGCCTGTAGGAGGATTAGGGTCTGAGACACCTAAAAGCATTTCAAAAAAGGGAAGAGGGCGGAAATCCATACTTTCTAAAACTCAAGCAAAAGCAATATTTGATGTGGCAGATGGTAAGCAGATGACTATCCCTGGGGCGCTTAGAGCAGTAAAACCCCCTGAAACGGTGATAAAATGATCTGTCTCTCCTGGAATTGTAGAGGTTTAGCTAGTAAGCCTAAAAAACTAGCCCTAAAGGACCTTATTTCTCGTTGCAATCCTGACATTGTTTTCCTTCAAGAGACTCTAGGTAAGAGCATGGATGTGGAATCGGCTCTTAGCTCTCTCCTCCCGGGCTGGAGTTTTCTAGCTGTAGATGCATCAGGTCACTCGGGAGGGTTGGCTATAGGAATCAAAACTGGAAGACTGAAGATCCTAAGCACGTGGGGGTTACAACATGTTATGGGAATGGAGGTGATGTCCTCTGATTTTGACTTCCCTCTGTCCATTGTTAATATCTACGGCCCTTGTCAGGGAAGGGTCATCTTTTGGAACGAGCTCCTTTCAAAAAATTTGATGAAGGTCGAAAATCTTATTATCGGGGGGGATCTTAACTTCTCTCTGGGAATTTCTGAAGCCTGGGGTCCGCAAGCGAGAGAGGATCCACTCTCAGATTTCTTTGCAAATGTTCTTCAGAGTCATCAGTTGATTGATGTAAATCTTTTAAAAGTGAAACCTACTTGGAGGAATCGAAGGACAGGGGAAGAGAGGATAGCGAAAAGACTGGATCGTTTTCTGATCAGTGAAAGGCTGGTTTCCAGGATTCCATGTTTTCGCCAATGGGTAGGGGAAGGGGGGAATTCGGACCATTTCCCTATCATATTGGAACTCTCAAAATCTCCTCCGAAACCGGCCGCGCCTTTCAAATTCAATCCCTCGTGGCTTCAAGAGGAGTCCTTCATAAAGCTTTTTAATGAAACATGGAGGCACCCGGGTCCGGAATATAGGGGGAGTCGAGCGGGGTTCTTCATGGAAAATCTTAAGAGACTCAAAAAAGCAACCATTGATTGGGCTTCTGATAGAAGGAGAAAACAAGTGGAAGAATTAGAATCTATCGAAAAGGCCCTAGGAGTCCTTGAAGACCCAGATTCTGATGCTTATGCCTCCAGCGAATCAAAAGATAAAATTTTGGTTTTAGAGAAGAAAAGAGCGAAGATTTTATTAGACAAAGAAGAGGAGTGGAGAATGAAAAGCAGAGCTATATGGCTGAAAGCAGGGGATGAGAATACAAATTTTTTTCATAATTATGCAAAAGGGAGGAGGATTGCGAATACTATCTGGAATTTGAGGGATTTGGATGGGAGAGTGGCCTCTTCCTTTGAGGACTTGTCCGATATGGGGAAGAAACATTTTCAGACCCTTTTCGCTGACCCCGGTGGGATCTCTTTGCCGGAAATAATCCGAACTGCTCAGGCTTTCCCTCGCTTTGTGGAGGAGGAGGAGGCGGAAGACCTTTTCAGAGAAGTGTCTAAGGAAGAAGTGGAAGGTGTTATAAAATCTATGGCAAAAGATAAAAGCCCAGGGCCAGATGGTTGGACCATAGAGCTGTTTACTCATTTCTTTGAATCCATAGGATCAGAGCTGGCTGAGGTTGTAGAGGAGTCTAGAACAAAAGGTGAAATTTACGGTCCTTTCAATGCCACTTTCATTGCTCTGATTCCTAAAAAAGAAGATCCCGAAACCTTTGAAGATTTCAGACCTATTTCTTTGTGCAATACCATCTACAAGATTATAGCAAAGGTCATTGCAATTCGTCTGAAACCAAGCTTATCAAGATGCATTTCATCAGAACAATTTGGTTTTCTGGACGGGAGGCAAATCCATGAAGCTATTGGTGTAGCTCAAGAAACTATACACAGTCTTAGACAGGCAAATAAGAAGGGGGCAGTTCTCAAAATTGATTTATCAAAAGCTTATGATAGGGTCAGCTGGACTTATCTAAAGATGCTCTTGACACACCTCGGCTTTCAGGTGGGCTTTATTAAATGGATCATGGGATGCATATCCAATGTGAATTTTGTTGTTCTGATTAATGGAGCGGCCTCTCATTTCTTCAAAAGTCAAAGAGGGCTTCGTCAGGGGTGTCCACTCTCGCCTTTGCTTTTCCTTATAGCAGCTGAGGGTTTAAGCAGGCTTATCCAAAAGGCAAAGCGCTCAGGTTTGGTTAAAGGTTTGGAAGTGGCTATTAACCTCTTTATCACTCATCTGCTTTTTGTTGATGACATTCTGTTGTTTACCAATGGGAATGTAGATGAAATTGTTGAAATTAAGCTCATCTTAGATCAATTTCTGAAAGCAACAGGTCTCCAAATAAATGAAAGGAAATCTCAGCTAATTTTTGAAGGTTTCAGTAGACAAGAGGAGGCTACTATTGGTGCACTGCTACCCTTTCAATCCTGTAGCATGGAGCAGACTTTCAAATATCTTGGGTTTTGGCTCAAGCCATCCTCATACAAAAAACAGGACTGGAATTGGCTGGTAGCGAAGATCGAACAGAAAATATCTCATTGGAGCTTCAAGTGGCTGTCTAGGGCAGGTAGATTGACCTTGGTAAATTCAGTTCTTCAGGCTATTCCGGTGTTTTGGGCAGCCTTGACCTGGATACCAAAAGGGACGTTGCACAAAATAAGACAGATATGTAGCAGATTTCTATGGTCGGGATCAAAGGAGGATTCAGTTCTTCCATGGGTGGCATGGGATAAAATTGCAAGACCAAAAGATTGGGGGGGATGGGGCTTAAAAATACTCACGGACTTTAGTCAAGCCTTAGCGGCAAAGTCAGGGTGGCGAATTATTACTTTGGAGAACCTCTGGACAAGGGTGGTTAGGAGGAAGTACATCGACCCCATCCCCCTAGAAGATTGGATAAGATCACCTCTCAAAAAAGGGAGAAACTGCTCAGTGATCTGGAAAGCCACCACAGAGGCTTTCAAGCTTATTGAACAAGGTCTGGCTTGGCGGGTTGGGAATGGAGAAAATGTGAGGATTGGCAGGGACCCATGGGTAGGGTGCAGTGACGCTTTTGCTCTCCCACCTGGTTTGCTAATTCATCTGGACGAATTAGGAATCAGAAGCTTATGGCAGATTGCATGCTTGGAGCGAACCTCCATTTGGGGTCAAGCTTGGAAGACAGAAGAGGAGCTCGGGATAAATATCAGGTGGAGAGATGATTGGCAAAGATTTATTCAAGAATTGATAAGATCAAATGTTAGATTACTAGACAGGCCTGATACTTTGATGTGGGCTCACGCGGAATCGGGGAATTACTCTCCCAAGGCAGGATACAACTTTCTGATGAAAAACAAAGGTTGGAATCTCCCGGTTTGGTGGTCGAAACCTCTGTTCAAATTAAAGTGTCCTAAAAAAGCCAGAATTTTTTTCTGGTGTGCTTTAAACCATAAGATTCCTACCTGGGACGTCCTTCAATCCCGTTTCAAACAGGGGCCTGGCAGATGCCCGTTGTGTTGTGAGGAATCTGAAACCATTTCTCATCTTTTTCTCTCATGCCCTTTTACTAGACAAGTTTGGTTGGAAGCGGAAAGGCTCATAGCGGTTAAACTAAAATGGGAAGGAGATAATATATCTACAGCTTGGGATTTTTGGTGGAAGCATTTTCAAGAAAAGAACCTGAGGAACCTGCCACCAATCATTTGCTGGGGGATCTGGCTTGCCAGGAACCGAAGTATTTTCAGGGAATCAAAGAATTCTGAGGCAGCCATTGCCATCCAGAGCAAAGCCATTCTGGATAGTATCCCAATAAAGGAAGAACAATCTAGTGATAAGCGGAGAAAGGAATTCCGAATCAGAGAGGGGGTTCCCTGGGCCTTTTTTGACGGTGCAGCTCAAGACAATATCACGGGGGCTGGGATTAGTATACACTTAAATGCATCACATACATTAAAGGCCTCAGTAGGCATTGGTGTGGGCACAAACAACTTTGCGGAACTCTCTGCACTAAAGCTTCTCCTCTGTTGGCTAATTCATAAAAATATTCTCACAGTTCAGATTTTTGGAGACTCCATGAATGTGGTTAACTGGGTTTCTGGGAAGTTTAGATGCCAGCATTACATTTTGCTTCCATTATTAGAGGAGATACAATCTTTAATCCATCATTTTAATGTTTTTTATATTGATCATATATACAGGGAATTCAATGAAGAAGCAGACGAGCTTTCTAAAGCAGGTTTGCAACAAGCTGTGGGCATTTGGAGGATAACTGAACAGCAGGGGGATCAGATCCGTATGACGGATCTTCCCCCCTATGGTTGACTTGGTTCTCTTTTCCCTTTTTTTGATCTCTTGGTATATGCTCTGTCTTACCCGGATTATGGTATCCTGTGGCATATGTAGCTCTGGTTTTCATTTCTGACTCTAAAACTATGTTTTGGTGCTCTTTTTGAAGAGCAGTATATGACAGTCTTTTAACTGTGTATATGGGTTGTTTTCCTTATGTAAGGAGGCCCATGAGACTTTTAGTTTCTATGGTTAGAACATCTCTGGATATGGCTGCCCGGGCAGCGTACAGTTTGCTTTTTGATCAGCACTTGAATGGGGTGTCAGTTGATCCTCCTCAGAGGAGTTCTTTGCCTTTCCCCAGGCGTTTATGTAGCTGAATGTTAACTCATGTGCTCTGTAACTTTTTTTATTACTTATAAAAAGAGTTCGCTTTTTTCCTTGGAAAAAAACAACATTGGTCACGAAGAATCTGAATGTAGGAGTAAATTTCGGCAAACATCTCAGAAGGGGCAAGCTTCATTAAATCCCAAAATATGGAGAAAGAAAGAACCACAAACAAAAATATGTTGTATAGCCCTGTATGCAGAAGGACAAGAAAATCAGTGGTACATTGATAGTGGATGCTCAAAACACATGACAGGTGATAAAGAAAATTTTCAGACATATAATGCCTTAGAAAAGGAAAAGAAGGTCTCATTTGGAAATGACACTCCTACTGTCATAAAAGGTAAAGGTTTTGTTCTGTTAAAAGAAAAAGTTAAAGCTGGGAATGGTATGTATGTTGATGGTCTAAAGCATAACCTGTTGAGTGTCAGTCAAATGTGTGATCAAGGAAATGAAGTAGTATTTCGATCAAATGGATGTGTTTTTCGTGAGCTTGATACAAGAGAAACCGTGATCAAAGTTATAAGAACTCCAAACAACTTATATATACTCAAGGGAAGACAACAACAGTGCTATCTAAGCAAAAATGATGAACACTGGCTATGGCACAGAAGATTGGTGCATCTAAGCTTCTCTCAAATAAGAAAAGCAAGCAAATTCTAGGTTGTTCGTGATCTTCCTGATATCAGCATTCCAAAAAATACAATATGAAAATCATGTCAATTTGGTAAGCAAACCAAGTCGCAATTCCCTCAAAAGGAAAGATCAGCTAGTAAGCCTCTTGAACTTGTTCATACTAATTTATGTGGTCCATCAAGGAAAAAGTCACCTCATGGAGAGGAATACTTTATATTGTTCATTGATGATTTTTCCAGAATGTGTGGATAGGGCTTCTAAAGCATAAAGATGAAGCATTTGAAAAATTCAAAGCCTTCAAAGCTCTGGTTGAAAATGAATTAGATCACAAAATAAAATGTCTCAGATCTTACCGAGGAGGTGAATTTACCTCGGATGAATTCTTTAAATTTTGTGAAGAACATGGAATAAAAAGGCAATTCTCCACTACAAGGACTCCTCAGCAAAATGGAGTGGTAGAAAGGATGAACAGAACTGTTCAACAAATGGCTCGTGCTATGCTAGATGAGTCTGGAACTCCTGCAACCTTTTGGGGTGAAGCTGCATTCGCTGCCGTCACTATTCTCAACAAAGAAAATGTTCGGGTAAACAACACTCAAACTCCACATGAACTTTGGTATGGTAAGACTCCTACCGTAAAATACTTCAAAGTTTTTGGAAGAAAATGTTACACCAAAAGGACTGATGAAAAGCTTGGCAAGTTTGAACCCAGAGAAAATGAAGGAATTCTCCTTGGTTACTCTTCCCGAAGTAAAGGATATAAGTGTTATAATAAAAGACTTGGGAAAATTATTGAAAGTATTGATGTTGTGGTTGATGAAGTATGCAAAAATCCAAAACAGGTAAAAACCAAAGATTATGGAGAAGATGAGGATTATCCTTCCACATCAAATTAGACTAATTTTGAACAAGAAACCAATGAAGCACCAGAAGAACAGATAACGGCAAAAGAAAAGAATCCATCCAAGTATGTTCAAAAAAATCATCCAGAGACTCAAATTTTGGGACAAAAAGAGGTAGGTGTGCAGACAAGAAGAACTATTACAGAAGCTTCAAGCTATTTAGCATTGCTTTCCTCGATCAAACCTCAAAATGTAAATGAAGCATGCAAAGATTAATGTTGGGTCAAGGCCATGAATGAAGAACTTGAGCAAATTGAAAAGAATAATACTTGGGAATTAGTTCCTAGACCTCATGATAAGAATATCATATGAACCAAATGGATATTCAAAAACAAGCTGAATGAAAATGGTGAAGTTATTAGAAACAAGGCCAGAGTTGTTTGTAAAGGATATGCTCAACAAGAAGGTATAGATTTTTGAAGAAACATTTGTACCTGTTGCTAGACTTGAAGCCATAAGAATGTTCCTTGCTCCTTCTAGTTTTCAGAAATTCAAAGTATACCAAATGGATGTAAAATCTGCCTTTCTTAATGGGGACTTAGAAGAAGAATTATATATTGAGCAACCAGATGGATCCATCCTTGGAAATGATCCAAAACTTGTATGCAGACTCAGAAAGGCTCTCTATGGACTAAAACAAGCTCCAAGGGCCTGGTATTACCGTCTTGACAAATACCTCCATCAACAAGGTTTTTCAAGAGGATCAACTGATATCAATTTATATACAAAGATTGACAATAATAAGTTTCCAACACTTGTTGTGTATGTTGATGATATCATTTTTGGTAGCAATGAAGAAGCCATGAGTCAAAACTTTGCTTTGGTAGTGTAGCAAGAATTTGAAATGTCCCTGCTTGGTGAGCTCACGTATTTTCTTGGTCTACAAGTTCAACAAAATAAAGATGGTATTTTTCTGTCACAAACCAAATATCTCAAGCAAACCTTAAGAAAATATGGCATGGAAGATTCTAAACCAGTATGTACCCCTATGGTAACAGGATGCAGTCTCAGCTCAAATGATGAATCAGCAGCAGTACATCAACCAACCTAAAAATCCATGATTGGCAGTCTACTTTATCTAATAGGTACACAACTAGACATCATGCATGTAGTGGTAATAGTTGGAAGATTTCAAGCCAATCCAAAGGAATCACACCTTCAGGAAATCAAAAGGATTTTCAAATATCTTCAAGGAACACAAAATTTTGGTTTATGGTATCCTAGAGATACAGATCTTACACTTCATGCATATACAAATACAAATTGGGCAAGAAGCATTGATGACAGAAAAAGAACTAGTGGTGGTGCATTCTATATGGGTTCCAGATTAGTGTCTTGGTTCAACAATAAACAAATTTCAATTACATTATCTACAGTTGAAGTTGAATATGTGGCTGCTGCATCTTGCATCACACAACTCCTTTGGATGATGCAAACATTGCAAGACATTCAGATCACATGTACTCCACCCATCTCCATTCTATGTTATAATACACGTGCAATCAGTATTTCAAAGAATCCAGTCATGCATTCCAAGACCAAGCACATACCCATCAAATATCATTTTCTACGTGAGCAAGTGCTTAAACAAAGGTAAAATTGGAGTATGTTCCCTCCAAAGAACAGGTTGCCCATATATTCACCAAACCACTGCCCAAAGAGACATTTGAATATCTCAAACAAAAGCTGGGAGTAGTTGATGCATCATCTTGTTATTGAAACTTATCTGTTTCATAGAGAAGTGGTTATACGCGAGTTTCATGAAGCGTATCCGCGTACATGCGCCTGTTGCTACAGATACAGTCGTGTATATGTTGATTTGAAGAAAAATAGTGGGCCAGACTCAGGATGAAAGGAGTCTGATATGGGTCTGACAGTGATCATCTAGCACAAGATCAGGGGGAGCATATACTTCTAATAATGCATTGTTGGCATTATCTTAGAAGATCTTGGTACAAATTCACAGTTGTTTTTTATTCAGGTGGAACAGATTTAGGGGGAGATCATGGTTGTTGTTCTAGATGGTGATTGACAGAGGTTGTTGATGATAGTTGCTGATAACTATAATGGTCTTGTTTCAGATATTTGGTCTCTATGTCATGTATATATTTTAATGTCAACGTCATGAAACGACCTATTTTGTTTCCCCACTATGCATGGGTGGATGAGTCAAACTTTGTATATCCCACTTGGTTAGGAGATGGATGTATGTATGAGTCTTTGGTGATAGGAAGGTCATTTATTCTAGTTACAGCATTCTGGAAAGTGATTGATTGATTCAGTTGTGGTTGGTGCAAAGGAGATTGATTGACGCAGATGTATTTGATGTTTGAATGATGTTATTGATGGATCTAGTCTGAAAATTTATGAAACTTGGTCCCTAGAAGAAAAGAGAAGGTTGTAGCCTTCTGTAAGCTGATACCTACGTGCTAACAAACATATTAGCTAGTACAAGAGCTAGGGGGTTGTAGCTCCCTTCCAGGAGAAGCTGGAGAATGAGAGAAGGTTGTAGCCTTCTGCAAGTAGAAGACTCCGTATTGGTATAAGACTGCACTAGTACAAAAATTGTAAAAAGAAGTTTCTTATTAAAAGAAGATAGAGACGATTGTAGCAAGTGGTTTTCACCCACATTGGGTTTCCACCTTATATCTTGTGTTCATGTGTGTATGATTGTCTGTTCTATTTTACTACACCTGTTTACTATTTACATGGTTCTGATGCACTAATTAAAGATCAACATATGATAAATTAACTGAATCATAAGTTTGCAGGATATACGCTAGTTGCGTTAAATACATATGCGTATACATGCAAGTTCCATTAACTGAAGTAGCGTATATGAATCTGATTATGGAAATGAAATATTATTGACTTGCTAATACTGATTCACCCCCCCCCCCCCTCAGTATTATTTCCAACACCTTATTCATGTGAATTTACAACCAAACCATACCCAATAGCATAATGTATGATCCCAACATAAGAACATTTAGATGCGCTGATGTAGACATATTGTTCAACTCAAATTCATAAGATCTTACCCAATGATGAGTTATTTTCTTAGTACTTGTAGCCAACTGCACCGACCAAGACTCTGCATGCACTTATTTATTCAAGAAATACTTAACCACGAGGTCTAGGGTCAATCAAAATAGAAATAACTTGATCACAAATCTTACCTTCCATATCGATAATATATGCAAGATGATCAGTCTACCTATTATCCAATGTTGCATAAATCTAAGGAACGCTTTGTCCAATATCCCCAATGGTTTATACCTCGTGAGAAATGTAAATATGTGGTCTTCCACCCTGATGTTGTGGACAATCTCTCCTAAAATGATCCTTGCCACAAGTCCAACACTGCAAAGGCTTCCTACCCTCACCCTTATTTTGCTCTTCAGACTAAAATCCTTGTCCTCTATCATCTGCATTGAATTTATTATGCAGTGTTGCATTCTCCTTGTCTTCTGTATCTTGAGGTTTTCCTCTCTTCTTATACCACTTTCCATTATTCTTCTCATTACCTTTGCAATATTTCTTAGACTCAGTCCCGCACTTCAATTTCTCATAACAATGCTGCAACTTTCTGATGGCTTCCTTCAGTAATCTAGGTTCATCAAACTCAATATTGTCTTTGAATAATATCGACAACCCACTAATGAATCTATGCATCTTTTATTTCTCCTCCTTAATATATGGCACATATCTTAACAACTCCAAGAATATACTAGTATACTTCTCATCATTCATATATCCCATCTTCAACTCATAAAATATATTTTCCCTATCATCATAGTATCTTTCAAATAGATACTTCTTCCTAAAAAGTCTCTCGAACTCACTCCAAGTTAGCTCTTCTTCTTGAATGCCTCTAACATTCTTCACATATTCCCACCAAATGTTTTATTTTTCTGTTAGGACTAAAAGTAATTATCCTACCCTTCATATTTTTTGAATAGTCATGCAACTTGAAAAACTTATTCATGCCAAGCAACCAAGATTGTGCATCTTACGACTTCTTAATTTCTCTGTCAAATATAGGAGGTTTTGTTTTCTTAAACTCCTTTATCAAGTATTGCTTCTCACTCATCCTATATGAATGGTGGTAATGATGATGATGCCATCTCTCTGAACTAGAACTATAATAGAACCCACAGTTACACCTCTTGTCAGGTGTATCAAAGAACCTACCATCTCTGACTATGTCATCCCTGTCAATGTTGTATCCTGATTGAGACCTGCTTCCATATTCCCCATTATTCCTTTGCTCATGTCCATGAATTATCCTAATTGGTCCCTATCTCTACAAATCTGATAAACTTTGAAGGATGACTGCACTAAATTATGCTTTCTTTTCCTATTCCCTAGCAAGTCTTTCTTGTGACTGAATGATCCTGTCATTATCCACCTTACAACTTTTTATCTTTGCTTTCAAACTTCTCAATGTATCTGCTATGTCAAAGGAGTACTCATCGCCATGTTTTTCATCTAATCTATAGTGATAATCACGTTCATTATAGTACACCATTTTTCTTGTCATCTTTGATCTTCTACTTCTTGCAAACATACCATGTCAGATAAACCAATATGAACATAATCAACATACCTCAATGAAGTTCAAGGGAGGTTATCTCATCTACAAAATCAATCCAGATTAGCATGATACATGTATATACATAATCAAATCAATATATTGGCACCATGCATGATAACACAAATTGCATGCAATGACCTCATGCACGACAACCATAACATGACAATGCATGCATAACTAGCACATAGACACTAACATGCATGCATGATAAACACATTCTGCCCTTCCAATCCAAGTGTTGAACCTGAGATATCTGATACCAATCTGTAAACACCCATACCACTTTTATCCAATTTCACTGGCTTTCCATGGTAAACATGAGATGAAGAGATTACTATGACATGACCTGACCTCCAAGCTCCAGTTATGAAAGTGGGGTTGACAACTAACGACAACTAACAACTTACCATAGTCCATAGGGATATAGGGACACTAAGGGGCCAAATAACCACCTCAGATGACCAAACCATGAGTTGTGGATGCATTTCTCACAATTTAACCCCCAACTTCATACATGAAAAGGACTTCATGTGGTTATAGGGTTCCAACCACACACACAACCCTGCCTGGGTGCGGTTGTGAACCAAATTTTCTAGTTCAGAGGGTGCGGTCCCGAGATCTGAGATTATATTCCAATTTAACATCCATACCACTACCTAGAACTTCCTAAAACTTTTCAGAATCAATAATTACATGAAAACAATGCTAAACATACAAATTTGAAGGCAAAATTTGACCTAGACTGCGTAGAATGCAACAAACATTTCTTCAAACACATGGAAAACATGTAAGCTAAAAGTCATGAATGCATACATGATCATAAAAGTATGAGAATCACCGAGAAGGCCCCATTCCCTCTCCACATAGCTGCAAACACACTCATTAGTCCATACATTCATCAACTAAACAATAGCTAAACCATTCATGACAAGAGACATAGATGATACACATCACATGAACAAAATATATTAAGAAAATAACCAATATGTAAACCATGACAACCTAGCCATAATATCACCAATATAATCACTACATATATACATGAACTGCAATAGAAGAATATATCTTATTAACATATGAGGATACCAAACAAGTCAGGGACTTCCACGTACCACCTGACCACAGATTGGGCTAAACCAAATCTCTCTTTCATCCAATCACCCTCACACCATATTCCAAGAATGAATGTGGGATCTCATGGAATAAACCAAACAAAACCAAACCATAGCTTCCAAAGGCCAAACCACCTCAACCCTCAACCATTGATTCCACCTCACGGTCGGACATCACTAACACCAACCAGATCGGTCTCTACCCAAGTTTTCTAGAGCTCTAAGAACTAGTAACTCAACCCATAGCCTTCCAAGGCTTCAGAACGTTTGTCCAACCTGACCCCAGGGACTAGTAACTCAACCCACCAAGGGTTCTAGATCCTTTGTCCCAACCTAAGATCCATGACTAGTAACTCAACCCAAGTTGTTCAAGAGCTTCCAGAGCATTTGTTCCAACCCACAACCATAAGGAATCATGAGCACCAACCAGAAAACAATCAAGTGGAAAAACCCACAACACCATGTTTATCCAAGAAATGGCAAGTTAAGGCTAAAACCACTATCAATATAGGCAATACTCCATGCCAATGACAAAACATAACCATATAATCACATGCATATAGCATGCATCCATAAATCAACAAGGATATCATACATGCAACTTGTTACCTGCAAAGCAATCTGACTATAGTTGTTGATTCTATTGTCCGCTTGTGCTTTCCTACTTTCCTTTTCCTTATTTCTCCAATCCAAGTGAAAATAGAGTGATCCAAGATTTCTCTAAGTGTGCAAGAGTATGAGAGAGTGAGAGAATATAAGAGAGCTTCAATGATAAAACTGAAAAGAGTTGTAAATTGTTCCTTGGAAGCCTTTTTATCATTGAGGCCTCTATTTTCTTCATTTTCCTTCATTTTTCCTTCAATTTCCCTCTCATGCAAATATGTGACCTTTCACCTTCCTTTTCTCCTATTTTCCTTTATTTCATAAATAAAATGCCAATTATTGCCACTTTTCCTTTGCCAAATTCCATAGCCATTTATTAATCACAAGTGATACCCATCACTATGTTTTTACCCAATATTCAACTTGGAATATGTTTCCAATGACCTTGGTTTTGTTTTTTTATTTACATAGGAAATCAATCAAGAGTTGTTACATATATGCATTTGAAAATATTGTTGGCCAATAAAATACATATCTCAAAATTTTATGCGCAATAGATTTGGCTCCAAAATGACCACCTAAATGCATTCCTCCATAAGTGGAACTATGAAACATTTCTAGGATTTCATCAACAAATTCGTCATCGACACAACGTAATAATAATCCATTACCAGATCTTCAAAAAATAATGTTATTAAGGATTAGATATTTGGAGGATTCCAAATGCAACCTATTCATTGATTTTTATCAAGATGATTAGGACACTTTTTATATTTCAAGTAATAGATCAAATCCTTATGCCAATGGTAATATGTGACATCAATTTGTTGTTCTTTAATAAGAAATAGGGTAGATAAGGATTCATAATGATTCTCTGGTTCACAAGGTTTAGGATATTGAGTTAGGTGAAGCGCTAGATCATGTCCCTTTATTGTTTTGGTGGTAATGATTGATAGATAATGCTCTTGAATTTTGGCAACCAATGAGCGAGTTTCCTTGAAAGATAAGTCTATGAAAGAAGAAATTTAATGGCGGGTAATGAGACTCTTACCTCTATATGTTATCCTAGGATATAATGCCTAAAATTAGCAATTGCTTTGACAAGAGAAAATGTGTGTTTCTTAATAAAAGAATATTTGAATTCATCATCTAAAAGACTTTGATTCATGAAAGCAATTGGTCGTTCAATTCCTTGATCATTCTTTTGAATGGGGATGTTGAAAATGACTTTCTCTATAACATTATTGTAGATAGAGAATTCCTTAGTGAAGTTTGGCTTTTCCAGCACTGGTGTAGAAGCAATAACTTCCTTTATGGAAATAAAATATCTTTTTGTAGTATCATCCCACTTGAAGACACTATTTTTCTTTAATAATTTATGAACAGATTTAGTAATTTTAGCAAAATCATTAATATAAATGTGTTAGCGCACAAGATTCTGACAAACCGTGGATTTGTGATGCTAGGACCAACAAAGACACACTTAGAATAAACCCTTTCGGCAACACCCACAAAGTGAGTGAAGTCTTGTTTGGTCAATTTAGTGTGTTCTAAATTGCTGATTAAAATGTCAATCCAGGATTCGTAAACTGACGAAGTGAAGTGTACTATATGTACAAGATAACCATTTTCTTAGTATTTTGTCGTGTTTGAGTTTTTTTTTTTAGTTTGTTTTTGGATTTATCTTTTATGGATTCCCTAGTGTGTGATGGCGAAAATGAAAGTTAAGTATGGATGGTAATGGTGATTTCTACAGTGATTTTCCAAAATTAAAAGTGTTCAAAAAGAAAGCTCTAAAATAACTGTAATGAAATCAATTCTTAAGAGGAAGTAAATGTATCAAACAGTGAAATAATGACAATGGCCCAATATCCTTACTGCTGTATGAAAAAGAAAGTAAAAACTAAACTTGAAGCAACTCAAAGACTGAAAGCAAAGCAACTAATTCACACTACTTCAACTCTTCTGATCCTTTACCCTTCAGCTCAACCTACCTTATGGGAAGCAATCATGAACAAGTTAAGCAATATGATATCTAAATTGCAGGAAATTAAATTGCATAAAGGAAACTAATCACACTACTTCAACTCTTCTGATCCGTTACCCTTCAGCTCAATCTACCTTATGGGAAGCAATCATGAACAAGTTAAGCAATATGATATCTAAATTGCAAGAAAGCAAACTAAATCACACTACAATAAGTAATATTTTGATTCCTTACTAATAGAGTCACTTGACTATAGAAAGAAACCATAAACAAATGAGTAGTATGATGTCTAAGTAGCAGAAAAATAAATAAGCAAAACACAATTTGAAAAATGACAGTGCTGGAATTAAACTTCAGAAAATGAAAATTAGCAGGAAGGACAAGATGATCTCATATGTCAGTAGTTGTCAAAAAGATGAAAATTTTCCCGGGCTGCCTAAGAAAACCTGTAGAAAAGCACTGATCAGCTGACAACTATAAGAAAACATAAATGAAAATGTAAACAACAGTGAATTAAAAACATCAAAACAGCATGTTATATACAAGCTAATAATTATGAAAGAAGAAACATAATAAAATCAAATGATAACTATACAAAGCTTTAGTACGCAGGGGCCCTCTGCCACTTCAGCCAGTCAACGAACAATCACAGAAACGAGCTCGAGAAAGTAGTCTTCTCATGTATTAAAGCGACAGCAAAACACGTAAAACAGAGTGCAGTGGGATGATAATAACAACAATTCAAAAATTACATCTCAAAAGCTTCTTCACAGCGTTTATCAACGCGTTATTTATAATGAAAAAGTGTTGTAACTAACTTCTAAATCCTATGCTGTTAACTGCGTTGCCATAGACACGTAGATCTCCTCAGCCCGAGATCTAGCGTAATGGTCATCATGTCCATTAAATCCTCGGAGTGGTAGCTGTTGGATTCAGGTTACGGGGTTGATCTCCAGGTGTGCCGATATCTCCGTGAGCTGAGGACTGTGCCATGTAAACCTTCACGTGCTCAAAACAGAGACGTGCCACCGCTAAATTCCTTGGTTGGATTTGCCTTTGACCCTTGTTGACCGTGACCTTTTATGGATGATTTGGCTGATCTGAAGGGACACGTTCCATGTACACGTCACCTGTAGCTTGCCCATGTGGCTCGTTTCTTCATAGGACACCTGTAGCATAGCCTTTAACAAAATGGCTGCGGAAACCTGTGTTGGCTGCGGAAACCTGTGCTGGCTGCAGAAACTGACAAGTTTCCACAGCTGCCTGAACAAAAATCTAAACCAAACAACATTCATAAGCATAGTTAGAAAACGATGTCAGAAGCTCTTTTTAGACTATAATGCAATGATTTAACAGCTTGGTGGATGAAGTAAGTGGAAAAAGAAGGCTGAGAGGGTGTATAGGAAGGTGCAGGTTTGAGGCTCAACATACTCGCACTGTGAAGGTGTTGCATGTCCTCATGCAACCAAAATTTAGTCATTTCCCTCTAATCCATATGTTCTGAGGCTTCTGCTAGGACATCTAGCCCTCTTTTCTTCTTCTTTGGTGCTAACATCATCCTGGGTTTCCTGACTAGACATTTGAACTTGAGATTAATCAATGCTCTGCTTAACTTTTTGCACTTTTTCTTCAGTTTCTTGTTTTTCTTTTGCCACAGTCCTAAATGGAGCATAGTGTTATCATGGATAATCTTATCTACCTTGCTCTGCTCTTTGAGTGCTTCATTTTCCTGCTTGATATGCCTATTTAGGACTTCCAATTCAAATACCTCCTGTTTCAAGGACTGAACTTGTGCATCTAGTGGCAGAGTGGTACTCGGACCTGCAACTAATTGTTCTAAGGATTCCAGGTAGTTATATACCTCTTGCTGATTGGGATCTACCTCAGGTGTCTTTCTCGGACTAAGCTCAAAATCTGGTGGAGGAGGAGGACTGCTCTCTCTTTCCGGCCGAAAAGGGCTTTCATCATGTGGAGGACTTGGTTCAATGCTTGGTTGAGCTGGAGATTTCTCAAGTGTCTCTTCACCTAAATCGATAAAGTGAGGCTGTTTTTCTTGGGTTTTACTCCCCTTTCCTCTTAGCCTAGTGCTCCTCCTTAAGTATGGACTAGTACTCTTTTCTTGTGTACTCTGTTTTCCTTTTTGCTTTTTCTTTGCTATAGCAGCAGCCTGAAGATGTACTAATCTTTCTGACAGTGGTTGATAATCCTCCTCTATGGATTGCTCAGGGGATGGATAGACTTCTTGGATGGTTCTTTTTCCTTTTTCTTTCTTCTGTTTCTTGTCTTTAGCTCTATCTTCTTCTTCTTTTTGGTCAGTTTCTTGAGTTTCTATAGTAGGGGAGTCTTGGACTGTAGTGTTCTTTTCTCTCCTCCTACTTTTTCTTGGAATCTTTGGTGGACTACTTCCAGAGGCCTCAGATGGCTCTTGGAAGTAGTTTCTTATCAAGAATTTCTCCCAAGTATCTTTAGTTTTCTTCAGCTGGTCCTCAATAAGAATTTTTATGAGTCCATGATGATATAGATGAGGTTCAATGTTGCCTATGTGTTTTTGAACTGTAATACTCATCTTTTTCAAACTTAACAGCAGAAAATGAGGCAAATTAAGAGTGTGACCCTCTAAGAAATTCATCATCAGTCTAGCATGATACATATACATAGAACCAAAACGTCCTTCACACGTGATAAATTTTTGGATAACTAATAGCAGACTAGACCATTCCTCTTTTAGTGCATGAACAGGGATGCCTCTTGTAAACACGGTGGTATCCATACCTTGGTTTTGTAGCATAATTCTCCATATCTGATCATCCACACTTCTATTTTTAAACCACCTCTCACCTTCCTGAGGTAGGCCTGTGGTAGTTGTTACTGTGGCTTCAGTCACCGTGAGCTTCAAGTCTCCAATCTCCACTGTTTTTCCATCAAAAGACTGTGCAAACGCTTTGGTCACCTCCTTGTTATGGCCTTTAAACTTTTGGATAAATCGTAACCATCTGGCTTTCTTCAGCAATTCTTTAGTTTGAGGATAACCTTCCAAGTATTTCGGTCCTTCTAGCTCTGCTCTCAGTAATTTTCCCATCCTCTGTTTTGAATTTCAACTGAGAGCTCTTCTGCGTGTGAGGGTTCAGAGAAAAATATGGCTCGGTTACAGGGTTTAGGATAGACTGTAGTGGCTACAATCGGGGTTTAGAATAAACTGTAGTGGCTGCAATCGGGGTTTAGGATAACTGTAGTGGCTGCAATCGAAAATGGAGAACAGGGAATGGAAATATCTGAATTACAGGAGGAACAGAGGGTGAGCAGCAGTAAACAAGTTCATAAAATAAAATGCGGATGCATGCGAGGAGTATGGTATTAATGGAGTGGTAAACGAATGGAGTAACGTCGTGATTCTTTTGAATCGGATGACTGTGTATGAAATGTTACACTTCACAATGGACGGCTGCGGAAAATATGGCTAAGAAGAACCGTAACAAAATAGGTCACGCCTCAAGAGTACGGGTAATAAATGAAAGTGCAATCAGTCTTGAGTTTAAACTCGAAATAATCATGAGACCATTGGAGAAATGAATGCAAGGCGTGTGGAGTGATATCGTGGAATAGGAGTGGTAATGGAGCTATCGTATCAAATCATTGCACATAGTAGAACTTTTTATGGTTTGATAACTATGAGTAATCATGACTTTAATTGTTATTTGATAAAAAAAATTGCTCATACCTTTGGAAACTTTGTCATTTCTTGCTCAAGGCTTCTAACCAATTGCTCTTTCTTGATGTCTTGGAGATGCCCCATGTCTTTAGCTCAATTACACCTGCATTTCATGATTATTGCACTAACAGTTGACTGTAAATTTGAAAACGGAGTGATGCTGGCTGCAGAAATCGTTTCTGGTTGCGGAAACTACTTCTGGCTGCAGAAATGGCTTCCAGCTGTAGAAACTGAGACAGCACCCACTTAACTAAACAAAGATAGTTAGAGAAGAACTAACTGAATGAAAATAGTCCTGAAAGGGACTTTTATTGATGAAATGAAATGGAATGAGTGGAATGAAATGAAAATGAAGTGGAGTGAAGTGAAATGGAAATGAGAATGAGATGGAGGTGAAGTGAAATGGCAAATGAGATGGAGTGAAGATGGAAAGAGAAGGAGAGGGGATTTTTTTTTTTAGAAAATATAGAGTGTCAAGTGTCCTTGATTTTCACTCCATATTTTCTGTATAAGACTGCCAATCTATGATTGGTTTTCAGGCTTATACAATTTTTTTTTATTTTTTTTTTAACTGAAAGAATAAAAAGGCTAGGCTGGTGGGGGAGAAGGATCCTTCTCCACCAGCCTTATTGCAGAATTCTCTTGGAACATTTTGACAAATTCCTCTTTTGAGAGTGGCTTATGATAACTTTTCTATCGGTGACCATTCACAATGAGAGGAGTTCGAAATTCATCTATGGTCTTGATTTTTACCGCTCCATTGTTAAAGACTTTGTCAATCTCATATGGCCCAAGCCAATGAGTCTGAAATTTTCCTTTGAAGTCTTTAAACTTGGAATCAAACAGTAACGCCCAATCTCCCTCTTGAAACTTTCTCTCTTTGATGTATCTGTCATGCCACTTAGCTTTTTGATGTTGAACTAGATCAGTCCTTAAAATTGCTTCTTGTCTGATCTCATCTAGCTCATTCAGCTACTCCATTCTGTGCTTTTGGGCTTCAGATAGATTCATCCCCAATTGGACTGCCATGTTGAAAGTCTTGACTTGAAACTCAATGGGGAGCAGGACCTCTTTCCCATAAACAAGTTCATAGGGAGAATGTCCTGTTGTGTTCCTCCATGTAGTTCTGTAAGCCCATAAGGCTTCAGGAAGCCTTTCTGCCCAATCTCTTATGTGTAGATGAACAGTTTTGGTGATGATGTTCTCAAGAACTTTGTTTGTAGATTCCACTTGGCCATTTGCTTACGGATGGTAAGGAGTAGATTTTATATGCTTGATTTTGTATTCTTCCATCAGCTTCTCCATCAAGTTAGATGTAAATTGACTTCCCTGATCTGTCACAATTTCTCTTGGGACACCAAAACGAGTAAAAATATCCTCAAAAAGAAATTGAATAACTGAATTTTCAGTGGCAGAAGGTAATGCTTTGGCTTCTACCCATTTAGTGACATAATCAGTGCATACCAATATATACTTCTTTTGTCTAGATGGTGGATTAATGGGTCCAATGAAATCTAAAGCCCATTTTTCAAAGGGTTCGATGAGTACCTGTGGTTGTAATGGCATTTCATTTGAAAGAGTCGGTCTCCCAACTCTTTGGCAGCTGTCACACCTTCTGACATATTGTTTTGCATCTTTGAAAAGGGAATGCCAATAATATCCTAAAGAAAAGACTCTATAGGCCGTCCTTTTGTCAGCAAAGTGTCCACCACATGGTTCATCATGACATGCCTTGAGGATGTCAGGCATTTCATCTTCCCGAACACATCTTCTGATCACACAATCTAGCCATGTTTTAAACAATTCATTAGAAATCCATGAATAACTTGAACTCTCCGGAATAATTTTTCTTTTTTCACCAGGAAATAGATGTGGAGGTAGCTTCCCTGTAACCAAATAGTTAGCAATATCTGCATACCAAGGAGTCTTAGTAGTTACTGCAAGCAAATATTCATCTGGAAACTTATCCTCTACAGGATAATCTTCGTTAGTATTTTGGATTCTAGACAAGAAATCAGCCACTGTTTTTTGTTTCCCTGGTCTATCCAACACAGTAATATTGAATTCTTGTAAAAGTAAGAGCCATCTTGTAACTCTGTCGTTAGTAAAAGGTTTATTCATGAGATATATAATTGCAGAATGATCAGTATGGACAAAAGTTTCATAGCCAGTTATATAGTGTCTATACTTATTGATTGCATGAACAACAGCTAAGAACTCTTTCTCAGTCACAGTATAGTTTAACTCAGTGGGAGTCAAATTTTTACTGGTGTAGTAAATGGCATAAGGAACTAAATCCTTTTATCCCAACACGGCTCCTAGAGCTGTATCTGAAGCATCTGTGGAAATATGGAAAGGAAGTTTCCAATTCGGCCCTCTCAAAATGGGTGCTTCAGATATTCTTATTTTCAAAGTTTCAAATGCAGATTGACAATCAGGATCCCATTTGAATTCACAGTCTTTTGTAAGTAATTTGAAGAGTGGAGATGCTATTTTGGTGAAGTTTTCAATAAATCTTCTATAGTATTCAGTAAATCCAAGAAAACTTCTAACATCTTTTTGACAATTTGGAATAGGAAACTTGGAGATGACTTCAACTTTTGATCTATCAACTTTAATCCCATTTCCTGAAATATGATGTCCTAAAACAATCCCTTCAGTAAACATCATAAAGCATTTTTCATGACTTAATGATAGGTTTGTTTCTTTACATCTTATAAGGACTTTTTCCAAATTCTCTAATGCCTCTTCAAACGAATTACCATAAACTGTAAAATCATCCATATAAACCTCTACACAATCATGGATTTGATCGGAAAAGATTCCTAGTACTACCCTTTGAAATGTTGCGGGTGCATTACATAATCCAAAAGGAAGTACTCGGTAAGCAAAAGTTCCCCATGGACAGGTAAAAGTGGTCTTGTCCTGATCTTCAGGTGCTACCTGAATCTGATTGTAACCACTAAAACCATCCAAAAATGAAAATTACTTTTTGCCTACTAAAGTATCTAATACCTGATCGATAAAGGGTAAAGGAAAGTGATCCTTCAAAGTTGCTTTGTTCAATTCCCTGTAATCAATGCATACCCTCCATTTACCATTCTTTTTAGGTACTATAACCAAAGGAGAAACCCATCGGCTATCTGAAATTAGATAAATGAAGTTTACGTTAAGTAACTTTTGGAGCTCTTCTTTCACTATCTCCCTAAGGTTTGGATTCATCCTTCTCTGAGGTTGTCTGATTGGTCTACTGTTTTCCTCAATGTAGATGTGATGAATGCAAGTCTTAGGGTCAATACCTTTCATATCAGTATATTCCCATGCAAATGCAGTAGAATGTTTTTGCAATATTTTGGTTAGTTCTTCCTGTTCTGATCTTTCCAAATTTTTGTTGATATTCAATGTTTTTCCTGGAAAGATCTCAACGGCGGAACTACCAAACTCTTCCATAGAGAAAAGAGACATTTGTCTAGATGATAAATACTCAATGTCAGAATCTAACTGAAATTGTGTGTGGTCATATTCTGAAGATGTTTCAAAGTTTTCTAATGTGTTCAGAATTTGACTATCTTCACTAACTTCAGAAATGGTAAAGACAGGTTGTATAGTATCTTCATCATCAATCCACTCATTATCTCCTATTTCTGTAATTGCTTTTGCTGGAGGATACAAATTGAATTTCTTTGTCGAATTACCATCAGAAATATACATATCCCCAGACCTACAACTGATGAAAGCATCAACTGTGGCTAGCCAAGGTCTTCCTAAGATGAGAGGGTTTTCTCCTAAATTACTCTTGGGGGTTAAAATCATAAAATCTACTGGATATTCCAAGAGTCTAAGGAGACTGAAATGTCTTCTAATACACCATCTAGTTTAATAACTGATCGATCTGCAAGTTGCAGTAAAGTAGGTGTAAAGAGAAGATTAGGAAGTTTCAGTTGTTCCATAGTCTGTCTACTCATAATGTTGATGGCAGCCCCTAAATCAGTCAAAGTATTTGGAATTTCAATCCCATTGATATGTGTTTTGACAATTGGACTACCGAGATCTACATATTTCTGCATAGTAATTTTTCCCATCATGATGTCTGCAATTTTCCCTACCAGGTGGATTCTTCTTATGTCTCTACGTTTCCTTCCTGGTCTTTTAAGACTCAACTCCTTTATTGTTTTTGCTAGAATAGGAATCTCTCTAATGGCTTGTAACAAGGGAATCTTGATATAGACATTCTTCAATTCACCTAGAAAATCATAGTCAGGTAACAAGATTTGTTTTTCCACCCCTTTGTCAATTTGTAATCTTTCAGGAAAAGGAGGTGTGGATGAAGATGCAGGTTGCTCAACTATAGGAGTTGTGGGGGTTAGCTCTTTTTCTTTTTCTTTCTGAGTGTTTGGGTTTTGAAGAGATGCTTCAGAACCCTTATTGGCTTCAAGATATTCTTCCTCAGAAATGCTTTGATTTTGGGCATCTATAGAAGGTTTATCTAGAACTCTACCAGATCTGAGTTGTACATCATTGAGAGGAACAATCATATAGGCAGGAAATTGTTGACCTTCTACCATGTAAGCATTTTGAGGGTTTTTATTATTGGGGTTTGGCAATGGCTGAGAAGGAAGTTGATTTGACTTCTGTTGGAATGGAAGCGAGAGTTGAGAATTTGGGTTTTGTTGAGAGGGTTGTTGTTGTTGAAATGGCAATGATAGTTGTGGGTTTTGATTTGGAAGTTGTGGAGCTTGTTGGTTTTGAAAAGATGGAGGATATTGATAAAATTGAGCAAATATCCCATAAGGATTTTGCATACCTTGTACCCATGATTGAAAAGGATTTTGAGGTTGGGACCAAGGTTGTTGCCAAGGATTCCAATTTGGTGGGGGTTGAAAGTTCATAGAGTTGTTAAACCCTTGATTTTTTTGCCCCTGCCAAGGTCTCCTTGCAACAAAACAGAGAGACTCAATTGTATTTGGATCTTCTTGAAAGACAGCTTTGAGCCCAGGAATTGAAGGGCAATCCTTGGTTTCATGATTCTTTGAACAAATCACACATGTTTCTACAACTTTTTCATCTAATGGACATTCCCTGAGAGCATGTTTTTTTCTACATTTTGGGCAAAAAATGGCTAAAGCTTCAGCTTCTGCTTTCTGCTTATTGTGGATCTTAAGAGTGTCTAGTTGCTCACTAAGACTCCCTAACATATCAGTTTTGAATTCATCAAGCATATTGCCAATCTCAGCCCTACTTACTGATCCAGTGGCAGATTTGTTTGCTCTGATGAGAGAAGGATCTCTAGGCCCTTTTCCAATTTTATAATTTCCTCTTGAGAGATGGACACACAGTTCTGCTATATCATGAAGTGGAAGTTGAGATATGTCTCCTTTTCCCATCACGTTCAAAATATCTATCCGTTCATCTCTAATGGCTTTTAATAGAAGGGCTTTCAAGGTCTCCTCATCTAAGTTACTCATTTTTTCTCTTTTCAGATTGTATTGGAATCTTTCAAGTAAATCCTCCAAGTTTTCATCTTCTCTTTGTACCATTTTAAATACTTCATCCTTGTGGTTGGTAGGCATATAATAATCCATGTATCTATCCAGAAATGTTTGTTTCATATCATTCCAAGTCCTAATGGATTGAGTGAGTAATCCCATGAACCATTTCAAAGCAGCTCCTTTCAATGTTGAAGGAAACAGTTTGAGTTTTTGAGAGTATTCCAGATAATCATAGGTTCGACACACAACCTCAAACTCAAATAGAAATGTTTCAGGATCTTCATTTCTTAACCGATGAAAGTTTGGGAGGACAGATGGTGAAATATTTTTCATTGTTGCTCGAGAATCCTCATCGACTATAGGAAATCCAAATGAGTTATCTCCATCCCTATTTCCCCCATTGTTACCTCTACCTCCTCCATTATTTCCTCCTCCCCCTCCTCTACCTCTAGCTCTACCAAACCCGCTAACTCCCTCTTCTGTCATGGTAGTTTTCTCAGAGATTTCAGAGTCCTCTGGTTCCTCTACTAATGGCGAACGAGGAGGAATTTCTCCCTCTTCTTCCTCAGATGATTCTACTTCTTCAATTACAATGTGTCTCCCTGTAGAAGAAAAGAAAGGATCTTTTCCTAATTCAGATTCGATGGATGGTGAGGAAGAGTCTCCTAACTCAACTACTGTCTCTTGAATTCCAGGAATCCTAGGGCTAGGAGTGTAGGTTGGAGATGATGGAGGTGTCTCTTGTCTATTCCTTGAGGTAGAAGGAGTTGTAAAAATCGAACTCATGGCTCTAGCTAAAAACCTTCCCCTAGAATCTCTTGCTCTATGCATGTCATTTTTTATTTTTATTCAAGTCGGGCTAATAATTCTCTTTCTGATCTTCCAGGTCACTCTAGGTGCAACAAGAGAGCATACTCAAGAAACTATTAAACCAATAACTTTCTCTTTTCTGATCCTCCAGATCACACTAGGTGCAAGACGAGCATACTTTGAGAAATTATCAATTTTTACCTTCCTTGAAATTTTCTTGTTTTTTTTTTTTTTAAAGAAATCGGCTACCTAATTTCACTTCCCCAGCAACGGTGCCAAAATGTTTGGTCAATTTAGTGTGTTCTAAATTGCTGATTAAAATGTCAATCCGGGATTCGTAAACTGACGAAGTGAAGTGTACTATATGTACAAGATAACCATTTTCTTAGTATTTTGTCGTGTTTGAGTTTTTTTTTTTAGTTTGCTTTTGGATTTATCTTTTATGGATTCCCTAGTGTGTGATGGCGAAAATGAAAGTTAAGTATGGATGGTAATGGTGATTTCTACAGTGATTTTCCAAACTTAAAAGTGTTCAAAAAGAAAGCTCTAAAATAACTGTAATGAAATCAATTCTTAAGAGGAAGTAAATGTATCAAACAGTGAAATAATGACAATGGCCCAGTATCCTTACTGCTGTATGAAAAAGAAAGTAAAAACTGAACTTGAAGCAACTCAAAGACTGAAAGCAAAGCAACTAATTCACACTACTTCAACTCTTCTGATCCTTTACCCTTCAGCTCAATCTACCTTATGGGAAGCAATCATGAACAAGTTAAGCAATATGATATCTAAATTGCAGGAAATTAAATTGCATAAAGGAAACTAATCACACTACTTCAACTCTTCTGATCCTTTACCCTTCAGCTCAATCTACCTTATGGGAAGCAATCATGAACAAGTTAAGCAATATGATATCTAAATTGCAAGAAAGCAAACTAAATCACACTACAATAAGTAATATTCTAATTCCTTACTAATAGAGTCACTTGAATATAGAAAGAAACCATAAACAAATGAGTAGTATGATGTCTAAGTAGCAGAAAAATAAATAAGCAAAACACAATTTGAAAAATGACAGTGCTGGAATTAAACTTCAGAAAATGAAAATTAGCAGGAAGGACAAGATGATCTCATATGTCAGTAGTTGTCAAAAAGATGAAAATTTGCCCAGGCTGCCTAAGAAAACCTGTAGAAAAGCACTGATCAGCTGACAACTATAAGAAAACATAAATGAAAATGTAAACAACAGTGAACTAAAAACATCAAAACAGCATGTTATATACAAGCTAATAATTATGAAAGCAGAAACATAATAAAATCAAATGATAACTATACAAAGCTTTAGTATGCAGGGGCCCTCTGCCACCTCAGCCAGTCAACGAACAATCACAGAAACGAGCTCGGGAAAGTAGTCTTCTCATGTATTAAAGCGACAGAAAAACACGTAAAACAGAGTGCAGTGGGATGATAATAACAACAGTTCAAAAATTACATCTCAAAAGCTTCTTCACAGCGTTTATCAACGCATTATTTATAATGAAAAAGTGTTGTAACTAACTTCTAAATCCTATGCTGTTAATTGCGTTGCCATAGACACGTAGATCTCCTCAGCCCGAGATCTAGCGTAATGGTCATCATGTCCATTAAATCCTCGGAGTGGTAGCTGTTGGATTCAGGTTACGGGGTTGATCTCCAGGTGTGCCGATATCTCCGTGAGCTGAGGACTGTGCCACGTAAACCTTCACGTGCTCAAAACAGAGACGTGCCACCACTAAATTCCTTGGTTGGCTTTGCCTTTGACCCTTGTTGATCGTGACCTTTTATGGATGATTTGGTTGATCTGAAGGGACACGTTCCATGTACACGTCACCTATAGCTTGCCCATGTGGCTCGTTTCTTCATAGGACACCTGTAGCATAGCCTTTAACAAAATGGTTGTGGAAACCTGTGCTGGCTGCGGAAACTGACAAGTTTCCGCAGCTGCCTGAACAAAAATCTAAACCAAACAACAGTCATAATCATAGTTAGAAAACCATGTCAGAAGCTCTTTTTAGACTATAATGCAATGATTTAACAGCTTGGTGGATGAAGTAAGTGGAAAAAGAAGGCTGAGAGGGTGTATAGGAAGGTGCAGGTTTGAGGCTCAACAAGTCTCACCCAAGATGCTAATGGGTGACTGTCAGAACCAAGTTTCCATAGTTTGATAGGTTTATCTTGTGATACACGATCCAAAACCTATTTCTGACACATACTTCACTACATTCAAACTATCGCACACCACACGGGGTGTTAATCCTTTCTGCCCATTAGACAATGCAACTGTCTGAGACAAGTGTGCCTAGTGGATAACTACAGATGACAGTTATAGTCATTAAGGGTTAACTCAACACCAAACCCCAAATAATCTTCTTACAACAGACAACATCAGCCATTAAAGATAGAATCGACACTAGACCCCAACGAGTCTACTATCGACAAGCAACATTACTTCCTACTTCAATCCTTCAACGACCATTTGACCCATCACGCTCATTTGTAAATATTCAAAACATAAAATAGTATTCCCATGTCATTACATAATTAGAAGACATCCCAGTTAACAACCATTGCATCATAAACATTTAGACTATCATAAGTTGGGCAAGCAACAAATGCATCAAAACGGAATATATATTCAAACAAATACACATAAGAAAATGGAACAACTTATCTGACCACTGATTTATATTATCATTAATAAAAGATGAATTGCACCCATAGTTACATTCATCAAACAAACAGGCTAGTTAGCCCTCCAGAAATACATTATGCATTGATAGAAACCATATCATTAACCCAATCCATAGGGAAAAAACTCATATTAAACCCATATAACAATAAACATATTCATTATAATAAAGCTTTCTTGCAATGATGGACTCAGACATATATTCTATACTCAAAGCCAACAAATATAGACAACAGGCATTCATATGATGACTCTATATCTCATCCAACACTTGGTGTTCACAGATAAAATCCAATGTCCAACGATCATCAACTAACAAGAACCCTTGTTATGTCCTCGAAGGCCCTTTTTATCCTCATCTTGAAACCTCTCAAACCCTCTCGACCTCTTACCTAATCACTCTAGTAGTCTTAAAATTCATTAAGATATTTTCACATTCCTCCTGAGTTGTCCCACACATATCCTTGTTCCTTCAAAATATCCTTCCTGCCAGTTGGCTCTACTCCACCCCTTCTCCTCCTTATTAAAAATAAATCCAATGTCCTACTTGCCAAAATCTCCTTGATCCACTCCACCCTCTACAAAATCCTAACCACCAATATTCCTTCGCATTCACTTTCCATCCTTGATCCCCGCTATCATCCTCCTGTGCGACGTCCATCTACACCACACTCTACATATTCTGCCAGCTTTAAGTTGCACTCCATATCAAACTTCTACACTTCTAATATCTATTATGTGGTCCTATACTTAAAAAAAAATTCAACAAAATTATGGCCTCCACCAAGCCCCCAACACAAAAATGTGGCTCGTCCTCGAGCCACTTAGTCCTTCTCCTATCCCCATGGATATGGGACCTCTACCATTACTGTGGTGGTCTTATCTCCTTTGGTATGACTGCTACAGTTGTAGTTGGGGAAACCAATCGTCCTTAAGTTCCTCCAACAGGCTAAGAGGGTAGTGTTATGTCCCTCTTCCCCACAACAGTGCTCTCAGAAAGAGAATCGTGATCACGACTGTTTCTCAAGCATGAACTATGAAATTCATCCCTAAGAGTTATCTCCTTCCTATCATTTCACCTTCTCTTTTCTTAGGTAGGTAGGGGGAGGATCCTAACTGTTTTTCTTCTCTAAATCGATTAAGGGTTACTATGGTGGGGTGACTTGTCCTTTTTCAACTTGTCATCCCATCTCCTGAAGGAAATCCAATCCCCTCTTACCCACAAAAATAGGGTTTTGACTGATTTCAAGTAACAGTTAGGGATGAGGTTCCCCCATTTTTCCATCATACACGAGGACAAAATACTATCCTACATCTATAGTTCCCCTTGCAAGAACTACCGCAACACTGCTCCACTATATGGACTTGCAAACCCTCCCTTCAAAGGATGTCAAGGTATACTAACTAGTAATATTGTAGCCTTATGTGGGAACCATGTATGTGACCGCGGGGACCCTTTATCGTCTGGTCCACTCGATATGACTAAGCCATCCTTTCAGACCTACACCTCCCATTCCATTCCTCTCATCCAAGATTCCTTGTTGCAACCTCCTTTTCCACTATCACATCCTCTCATCAATGATAAAGACTGTGGCATTCCCATTGGCCATCCCCTTTAACTTTTCTCCTTCTTCCTTTTGTGCCCTATGTGTGCCTCTATCAATATCCTCTCTTCACTTCGTTGCTCATGCTCGGTCCTCCTCCCTTTTCTATCTAAACGCTTCATGCTCCCTCTATTCTTCTATTATCCTTAGACTTCCCCTTAGATTTTTATCTATTCTCCATACCTCCTTGGGGTGATGTTTTGTATAATTTTTCTTCTTCCCACTCCTTTTCATAGCTTGGCATGAAAGTAATCCCTTGATTATGGATTTTCAATCTAGATCCTTGCAATTATGTACAGTTATGACCTTAACCTGCCTTCGGATTGGTTTAATCTGATGGTTCGCTCGTGTCCTCCCTTCATCCCAATAAGTTCCAGATTAATTTATTCTTTAACCTCATTATTATCCCTTTTTTTTATCTCTCATCCTGATAATCCATGGTTCACTTTACAGCTTGCGAGCTCCCCTCTATCATAGAAAAAATATTTGATAATCTTCTCAGTCGCTTTCTTTCTTTTCCACAAATATTTCCCTTGATGGATTGGTCATTCTAGTACAGTTTTTATCACACAACTATGTCCCTCATTCATGTCTCTAGTCCTTCACATGTCGAGCTGCGTTATCACTAGTGTTCCCAGTCTATAGGCCCATCTTTCACCATGAATTATTCACACGATTAGCTTTTGGAAGTGTTACCCCCAACACAATGTGTTGTCTATCTCTGACCACACTCGTGTATGGTCCGAACTCTCGCTCGATGTCTTTCCTGTCAACACATCAGATTGGTTTACACCTATTCTTCATAATAGCTCCAAACATTAACGTAACTATTATTCATACATAATCTGAATTTATTTATATTAATTTAACATATATACATAGGGGATTCCAATCCCCTCTCAATATCACTTGGTTATCTAGCCCGCTTCCTAAGAGGTGGTGTAGTCATATATCATACCCACCTTTTAACAACATGTATCCATTCCTTTGGCCTCTACACCTTCAACCTTGGATTCATTTTTGCTTCCCATTTCCCTAGAAACATTAAGATCCTAGTCCTGGTATTTGAACTACAATTCCACAACCTTTTCGACGGTATCATTTTCCTAATAATCTCCAATGGTTACCATCTTGGTATTTTCTTCAGCCTTGATTTCCACCTTCCTAGTCTTAATTGGTTACATATACTCCTTAAACTACAATGGTGGTCCCTCAACCATGCGCTCACCTTCCACTTCTAGAATTTGGATGTCTGGGGGATCATCATCATCCTCTCCCTTATCTGCTACATTGTAGCACTCCAAAAAATCTTACACTCATTAGAGATGTTGATGCATGAAACATAATGGTCCACTCCTATCCATTGTTGTTTCATTAGCAGTGAATATCTTTCAGCACAACACCTTCATAGCTTCATCCAACACTATCTCTTCTACTTCTGCTTCAAAACTAAATGTAGCCCTAAAATTTTGCACCATTTCATACCAATCCCATGTCCCTCTCTACGCTTCCAATTCAATATACTATTTTACTGCAATGACATCCACGATGTGTATAAATTGATGTAACCATTTTTGTTTAGGTACTTGTCCCCTTGTCAATGTTGTGACGCACTTCTTCAGGTGAGTCCTATGGCATTACATACCTAAATATTTCTCTCCAAGGACCCTAGTGTTGGTCCCAAATATTACTTTCAACAATTATTTACATTTTCTCCATACTACAACTTGTTCTTTGTGTGCGACCCACCATCTGGCTGGTGTAGCATGCAATGCAACATCCAACGCGAGAATCCTCTAACAATCTGGTATCTTCTCCTCATACTCCTGAACAAAAATATCTACTTCTGATAACCCATCAAAGTGAGGTGGGTTATGCACCTTTGTCCCTATCCAACACACCATCCTTGTAACATATGTGCATCTATGGGTGTTGACTTCATGCAATTGATTTTGCCAATTCTCCAAGGCTTTTTTCTGAATCTAAGGCATAGGATCCAATGTTATGCCAACTTAGCATTCCATCGACTATAGGATTTACATAATCATCCCACCAAGTTGTGATAGTATAAATATTATCTAGTTCCTACCGATTAAGCTCACCTTTCACTGGCTCAACGAATTGATCCCCTTCATGTGGATCCAATGGTGCAATTACGTAGATATCTTTGACTTTGAAGATCATCTGCCTTTTCTTTAGATTAATAATTACCTACCTATCAAAGGCACAGTCAATCCCCAAAATATCCGGCTAGTGACCGATATCATCTATGATTTCGATTAGCTCTAAATCAGTGGTACTTAACACCCCGTCGATGTCCACTGGTACTCCTCACAATCATCCAATGGGAAAAATTTGGTGTTGGTTAGCCAACCTAAGATTAATTGGAGACCAAGTCAGCTTCAGCTTCCACATAATTTCCCATGTGCTTTTCAGTAGAATATTTACATTTGATCCTAGGTCCAAAATAATGTTGTCCATCTCATACTCTCTAATTTGTACATTGAACCGAAATTATTTACTGGTTCTTTTCCTATGATAAAATTGATTCACAACCCTTGGTGAAGCTCGTGTGGTAGTCTCCTCAGTTCCACTAGCACATTGCTCCACCATCCTTCTGAACTTATCCAAAGCCTGGGGATATTTGATTAACCCTAGGAAACTTTTTAATAGTCTAAACTAGATCCACTATTCTCCTCTTCTCTCTCCCTATAGTGGCATCAAATATCTCCAGAACAACCCCTAGCTTCTGGCCTATCCCATTCTTTCAGGACTATTTCTCATCATGCCTCCTTATACATGGTATTTTCCCTGATATGGTAAAAATTCGAAGGGAGTTTACGAACTCTCCTAACCACTAGGGCAATGATATTTGGGGTTTCACAGTATCAACTCCTACCTTGACACCTCCTCATGTTATTGATCCTACTTGTTGTTGAATCCTATGATTTTTGACGACTATCATTTATACATTGGCCCCCTTCTTCTCCTTCCATGTAGTAGTTAGTTGGGGGAAATTATTTGTTAGATGATCTAAATATTTACAATATAGACAAGTGCAACAAGGGTTGGTGTAATACCAAGCCAAGTGTCCCTATTCCCTATAATTGTAACAAACTATAGTGCTTTTCCCTTGACCAAATCCTCCTCTTCCTCTACTTCGTCCTCCAGGTCCTCTAGCCACCATACCTCATCCTCGTCCTTACTAGTCGTATTGTCCACCTTGATTATACCTATGTTCGTTGAACCCATTTGATGCAGCTTCTGTCCCTTTAGGACCTTGCACTCAAAAAGAGTCAAACATGTGCTTACGTAACAACTCCACTGCGTGGCAGTGATGGATGTCATGCCCCACTAATTTTCAAAAGTCGCAAAATAGAGTTCAGGTCATGGCGTCATGCTTTTGCATCATTGGGCAATTGAACGGTATATGTCCCCATACCTGACAAATCTCATACCACATTCCTATACCTTGTGCAAGCAGGTTCACAATGCCAGTTGCCATGTAGTCAGTTAACAATTTACATTAATTTTTATGGTGACCCTATGTTCGACAGATGGTACACCATAGTTCCTATTTCTTTTTCTTTCCCTTGGTCAGATCCTAAATTTGGGAATCTAATGCAGCCAACTATGACTACACCTAGGCCACACCGTTACTCTCCCCACCTCCTATTAATGAGGCTTCTAGCGTCAGTGAAATTTCTAGAGCTTCTAACTATGTACCTATCTCATGATGTGTCAAGGGTATCTTGATATGAAACAACAGTCCCACAATAAACCATTCTTTGTTCCGTGCATCTGAAATTTTGAACATCACCCTATCCTTCAACACTTTAAACCATTGGTCGAAGTCCCATACCTACTCTCCTAAAATCTAGTTGATTTCCTTTAATCCTGTAATGCATTGGAATTCTGACTAGGGCTTCTAAAACTCCCTAATTAATGCCTGCTTAATCTCTACCAAGGTCTTATTCTATCTCGTTGGAGTCACACTTTTTAACTTCATGTACCATGTCAACATGTGATCTCTAAATGTGACTTACAACTGTGCAATCTTCGTGGCCTCATATTGGACTTTCTTAGTTGTCTAGATGGTCTCAAATACAAAAAAATGTTTATTTTGGTCCTCGGTCCCAGCACCGTGAAACATGGTAATTCACAAATGTACGCCTGTTATGGTAGTTTGCGCAGTACTCCCTAATGAAGTACTCCCTCCTGCACTTATTGTACTACTAGAAAATTGTGCACCTAACTATGCACCACTCTGAGCTTGGATACCTTGTGTCGTCCCTCCTACAACTATACCAACTCCACTACTGCTACTATTTCCTCCTCCCTAGCTACAATTACCTTACACACTAGTTGAATATGTGCGTTGAGATCTCACCTCCTAGCTTGTAGATGCACGCAGGGTCGTGGGCTTGACACCAGGAATGGTTTGATTGTATGGTTTTGGTTTTGAATCTTTCGTACTATGTGGACTCAACTATTCCCTCTCTCATTCCTCCATTCGTGGAATGTAGAACCATGTCCCTTCATAGCTCTGGTCACTAGCACTACTTCGTGTCCTATGATGGCCTCTCCTAGCCCCTCCCTATGGGCTCCTTCTTTTGGCAGGCATAGACACTAGTCGGCCTCCTTTCACATCACCCCATCAATACCTCCTCCCACTACTCAAGGTTCCATCCTTGTAACCTTCTTGCTCCATCCTCTCCCTTTTCCTTTTGATGCATAGTTATGGGACCAATGTTAGCCTCCACAGTAGTGATTCTTCCTCTTCTCCTTCTCTGCTCCTCAGACCATCTCTCGAGTCTACCCCACTTCCCCTTCTGCGTGGGAGGCATAGATTCTCATGGTGTCAGACTACAGAGGAAAAAATTTGTGGTCATACAACATCATATTTATCAACAATGGTATCAACCTTATAAATCGCCCTCTTGGTCCCTCCAGAAATTTTCTCTCCATTGTAATATAGGACACCATTGCTTCCACCGCAAACTCAACAATATATCCTTCCAAAACACTTTCGAACTAGAAATTAACAACATGATATGTCTTATTACTCACTGCTTGAAGATGACCAATCTCCTCCAGTGTCCACCTTCTCGGTCCATCATGACAATAAGTAGGATTATTATATTTGAGGCATTGGATCCATTCTATCAGGATATTTGAGAACTTGAAAAATAAAATCTCATGAAAATCAATGAACACATATTTCTCTAGCCATTTCTTTTTACTTTGTTTCTTATCTCCTAACTCTTTCAGAACAAACTCACACAACTTCCACCTGAACCACTGTGTAATTTCCTCCCTTGTTGAGTTCCATGGTTTCCACCTTCCTGTAAGACACTCTTGTCACAAAACCATCCTAGTCCCGAAAAAAAAACCATTTGTTGGAATGTGAGATTTTGAAAGACCTAGGATTTACAATGCAATGGCCAACAAAGACCCTCTTAGAATCAACCCTTTCGGAAACACCCATGAAGTGAGTGAAGTCTCACCTGAGACGCTAATGGATGAATGTTGGAACTAGGTTTCCACAGTCTTGTGGGATTGGCTTATGATACAATACACAAAATCTCTATCTGACACATACTTCACTACCTTCCTACTATCGCGCACTTTACAGGGTGTCAAGCCTTTCGTCCCATTATACAACGTAAGGGTCTGAGACAAGCACACACAACAGCTAACTATAGATGACAACTATAGTCATTAATGGTTAGCTTAACACTAGAACGTAATTAATTTACTTACAACATATAACACCAACCATTATAGAAAAAATTGACACCAGACCCTAATGAATCTACTACCAACTTGCAACATTAATTCCTACTTCAATCCTCCAATGACCATTCGACTCATCACCCTCATTCATAAATATTTAGAACATCAAATAGTGTTTACATGCCATTACATAATCAAAAGACATGTCGGTTAATAACCATTTCATCATAAACGTTTGGAATATCATAAGTCGAACAAGCAATTGATGCATCGAAACAAAATATACATTCATAAAATTGCACACAAACAAATGGAACAACTTATCTGACCACTGGTTTATATTATCACTAATAAAAGAGGCAATGCACCTAGATTTACATTCATCAAACAAATAAGCTCGTCGACCCTCAAGAAATACACTATGCATTAACAGAAACTAGACCATTAGCCCAATCCACAAGGAGAAAACTCATATTAAACTCATATAACAATAAACATATTCATTATAATAAAATTCCTCACAGTGATGGACTCAAACATATATTCCAAACTCAAAGCCAAAAGATACATACAACAGGAATTCAGACGATGGCTCTATAGCTCAATATTTTTTTTGCTCAGCCATCATTCGGTGTCTATAGCTAGCATCCAACGTCAAAATAATATCAACCAACAACCAACCTTTGCTCTGTCCTTGGAGGCCCTTCTTATCCGTGTTTAGAAACCTCTCGAACCCTCTCAGCCTCTCACTAATCACTCCAGTTTTCCTGAAAGTCATTAAGATATTTTCCTTTTCCTCCTGAGTTATCCCACATGTATCCTCGTTCCTTCAAAATATCCTTCCCTCCAATCGAATCCACTCCACCCCTTCTCCTCTTTCTACAAAATATATCCAATGTCCTACTCACCACGATCTCCTCAGTCGACTCCACCCTATGTAAAATCATAATCGCCAATACTACTCTACATGCTCCTTCCATCCTCGGGCGCCACTATCATCCTCCCGCATAGCGTCCATCTATTCCATGCTCTACCTACCTTTCCATCCCTATGCTATGATCCATCTCAACCTTTTGAGCTCCTTATCCCTACTATGTGGTCTTGTACTTAAAAAAAATTGTAAAAATTTTATGGGCTCCAACAAAATGTGAAGGAATTTTACCTTCCCCATTAAAGATTGGATTTCTTTTTTTTTAATTAGGGGGTGGGATATTTTTTATTTCTTCGACCCTTTCTGGATCGATGCTAAATCCAACTTCATAATAATATGTCATAGAATCTTACCGGCAATGACTCCAAATACATATTTTTTTCAGATTGAGTGATATACAAAATATTCTACACCTAATGAAAACTCGTCTTAAATGTTTGAAATGATCTTTACAATACTTTGAGTATATTTCCATATCATCGAGATAGATCTGGATGATCTTCCTGATGAGGTCATTGAAGATTAATTGCATATCCATTTGGAAAGTGGCACCTACATTGATCAATCCAAAAGGAATTCATTCATAAGAAAAAGTGCCCTAGTGAGTGGTAAAAGTAGTTTTGTACTTGTCCACTTTCTTCATGTGAATCTAGTTATAACCAAAAAATCCATCTAAAAGGGACATCATTTGAGATCTCGCTAATTACTATAAAATCTTATCCATATTAGGCAAAGGGAAATTATCTTTTATACTTGCCTTATTTAATGAGAGGTAGTCTACACACAAGCATATGTCACCATTTTTCTTCCTAATAGGGACTAGGTTGGCCACCCACACTAAATATTTAATTAGAAAAATGATTTGAGCTTGAAGTAAATTATCCAATTCTTTTCTAATAATGGGTTTTATAGCAACATTGATCGATATTTGACTTTTCCTAAATAGTTTGGCATATTTTTTGATAGGAATGGCATGTTGAATGATGTGGGTATCAAAACCGTGAAGGTCTTTGTAAGACCAGGTAAAGACCATTTTTATTCTTAACAAGGACCAGGTTGGCCACCTACCCTGAATACTTAACTGGAAAAATAATTTGAGCTTAAAGTAACTTATCTAGTTCTTTTCCAATAATGGCTCCTAGAGAAAGATTAACCAACTGCCTAGTTGGTTTGGAATCTTGTTTGATAGGAATGGATTGTTGAATGATGCCAACATCAAAACTATGAAGGTATTTGTAATACCAAGTAAGACATTATAAAATTATTTGAATAAGCTAAATAGCTCCTCTTTCTCTTCTTCGATGCATTGGATCCCAACTTGTAATATCTTTGGATCATCAGGGGTTCCAATATTTACCAAAACTATTTCTCCAATTTTGCATTTAGATCCTTCTCCATGTTTTCCTTTTGAATTAGGAACGTCACTTGGTGAGAAATAACTTTCTAGTGGGGGAAGTCTGGTTGGTTATCTATTGTATTTTAAAGATATAATCCCATTCTCCTTGATAGGTTGGTTTTGGATGAAATCACAAATGCTTTCATCATCAAAGAATACATGTGAATATTTATTGTTGTTCAAGTGATGAGGCCTATAAAGGGACTGTAAACACAATCTAGCCTTTCCGTAATATTTGATGTGAAAGACTTGTTGCATATATGGAGAAATGATATACAAAGGAATTTAGTTCCCTCTCAACATGAGTAATGTTGAAAGCTAAAAGTTTGGAGATATTTTCCCAAGCAATTTGAGTATATTTCTTGATGAGTTTGTTAGAAGGAGAATAAATTTTCCTTATTAAATTGACAAAAAATAGCATGTACGTGTCATTATCATTTTCCCCAATATTGTGGCAAGTATTAGAAAATGAGATCAAATGCTCGTTCACATTGATAGTTCTATTAGTTGAGAACGCAGGTAAATGATATTTAAATTTTGGAAGAGGCACATTGGCTAGTGCTAGATTTAAAGGGGATTGTACATGCCAAGGTGTGGCGTTAAGATATTCTTCAAATTCAAACATGAAATATTTGTGGATGGATTTCACAAGGTTAGTGGTTAACAAATGAGGAGTAAAAGACAAATAAATTGACCCAATAGAAATTGTTGGAGTGGCAATCAAGACTGAACTAGATGAAAAAGACCTGAAGTCCATGGAACCCTGGGTTTCAGCTGAAGATTATACCTGAGTTCCAGACATCATGCACTTTGTAGGAGAGGTAGTTCTAGAAGATATGGTTAGACTTTGTAGGAATTGGCGTCGAGCTTCAAATTCTAAGATGTTAACTCTATGTCTTTGAATTTTGTCAATAGGAGTATATTTAGGACTTTTTCCTTTGATACATATAGAGGATCGAGGTTCACTACTCGTTCGAAGATCATTGATGAGGATTGTGTATGAATTGGCACTCATGTTCATGCTGTTGATTAATTATGACTTCTTTCTCATAAGCAATTTCAATTTCCCATTCAACTACAACCCGATATTGATTTAACTGATCAATAATAGGGGCATTGTACAAGATGCAATGGAGTAAAGAATTAATGATGTGCATTTTATCATTCAACTATGGAATGAGATCAGGTTGTTGATTTTATTGAATGGTAATTTATCAGATTGAAAGAATATTAATGAGAAATATTGGCAAACCAACTATCTATGAGCTAAATTCTCACCTTCACAAATTTTCCTTTGAAAGGATTCTCATTGTTCTTGAAATTGAATATCTCGTGAGATAATAGCCCAATTATGAGCATGCTCTTTGTTAGGAACAATGTTTCAAAGAATGAAATCAAGAAATGAATGATAAATGTTAGTCTGATCATGTAGATGAAATCCAAGATTAGGTTATTCAAGATAATGCGTAGTCATGAATTCAAGATAGATTTGAGATAACAAGGGAACTATTCGTTCCTTAGTATGGTCACCAAAATATTGTTGATCAAGAAGAAGTTTTTTTATACTTCTCTCAACCAACCCCTAAGATCTCACTAGGGTAGGTGAGATAATGGGACAAGTCTGCCCAGAAATTTATGCCCTAATGTTGTGACTAAATTTAAAACCAATATACAAGTTTTGTATGATATAAGAGAGGAGAATCATTTATAGGGAATTTAAACAAAAAAAAAGAAACTAAAAATTAATATTTACAAAAAGTTCATGAAATTTCACCAAAATTTTGAAATAAACAACCACACATTGAAAAATCAGCAAACAAGAATTAAAAATCAGACATAAAGAGGAGCAAACTAATCAGTGTTTCGAAGATTTTCAACCTCAAATATTGTACAACCTCAATTGCATTAATTTTATGAATTAAAGAGAATAAATTGTTGATAAAAATATAAATTTCTGCAAGAAGTACACGTAGAAACTATAGAGAAAAATAATGTTGATTTATTAATCAAATGTCTATGAGTACACTGGAATTAGAAGGTAGATTCTTGTGAAAATATTGACCAGATCATATTCTAAACACCTGTAATGTAAATAAATCATATACAGAAGTTCTAGAAAGAAAATAGATGATGAGACAACCTTCAAACACCTTCGAATGATTTGATATATTAATAGATTACACATTTCTCTGCAATATTAATGGTTTTTAGCATTGGTTATGTAAAACCTGGACCTTCAAGCAACAGAAAAAATGAAAAAAAAACAAGTTACCTAAAAAATATCTCTAAAGGATGAGTGGAGTTGCTTGTTTGATTGTACCTTCCCTTTGAAAATGATATACTTCCACCTTTTTGTTGAACTTCTTGTAACTCATAGAATATTGAAATCAGAAGAAAAGAATGACAACTTAAAACTCAATGCATACCTCTCATTGCAATATTATATTCCTTCCTTTCATAGGCCCCTTCCTCTTTTATGCTTTCCCAAAGTGGTTAGACAGTTGAACCACTTTGGTAATTTGTTATCATATATTTTCTAATCAAGTGTTGATTAGAATTTGAGGGTGGGATTTCTAAAGGGAAATTTAAAAAGTATCAGTATATTTAAATTTCCTAGTAGGTGGGATCCTACTATTCCATAAAAGAAGTTATGTAATATGACTTCCTAACAAAAGATTTTAATCATAAAGAATTAAATAATCACCAACCACATGTGCTATATGCTTTCGAATAAAATATGAAAAATTTAATAATGTTTCCATAAAATATGCATAAGAAAACATAACCTCCATGCCTCCATTATGAAAACAAGTCATCATCATCCATGCATATACATGTTGAAGTAACCATCATCAAATAGAAAAAGATAAGCACCTTGTATCTCCAAAAATACTCCTTGTCTCTCCATCATTGAGCACCATGACAATCAGTACATAAATACATCCTCAAAAATGAATATGCTTCCTCAAAAACATATATCACATGTATCATAAAATCCCAAAATAAACAATAGGACTGCGCGCGCGCTGCTGCTGAAAACGCCTGTAGGTTGCCGCCGACAAGTTCTTGGACGCTGCAATGAGCGGTCCCGGGGGTGGGGAGTCTGCTCCCACCCCTCCTCATTCCTCTGCAGATGCCTTCAGAAGGCTGTTAACACAGAAAGGGAAGCAGCATCAGCATATTGAAATCCCAAAATTCATTAAAAAGCTTGACGAAATCCCAGAGATAGCACTCCCAGAGGAGCAATCGATTAAAATAGCTCTTGCGTTGTCTGACAGAGGCCTGGTAGGGCAGTTTATGGGCCGTTGGCCGTCCACTAAGACCACGGACGATTGGATACAACGAAACTGGAGACCGCAGCTGGAAAATAATGTGATTTGTTATGCTGTAGGGCGAGGCTATTTCATTTTTGAATTTACCACCAAGGAAGATCGCGACCTGGTTTTCAGAAACGGGCCGTACTTTATGGGAAATCAGGGACTGTATCTCAATAAATGGAGTCCTGATTTTGATCCATCTGTTGATGTCCCCAAGGAGGCGCCGGTCTGGGTTCGTTTACCCAATCTCCCTCTCCACTGTTGGAGCTATCAATCTCTGCAGAAGATCGGTAATGGGCTGGGTCGATTTATTGACAAAGCTGATCACAAGGGTCAATATACTTGCGCTAGAATCTGCGTAGAAGTTGATCTGGAAGCCGGGCTACCAGAAGCGATTAAACTCAAAGTTGGAGAATGGCAGCACTACCAGAAGTTGGACTACGAGCAACTGCCTTTCAAATGTCGAACTTGTCATGAGCATGGACACTTCCAGAGAAACTGCCCAAAAGCCCCATCAGGGAACACAGTTGAAGAAGAAGGTTGGAAAGAAATCAGAAAGGGAAAAGCTATCCCAAAACCTTCCGGACAGAAACCTTCCGCCCCATTGGGAAATCCTCACATCAACCCAAAAGCCGTTGCTGCCAAAGACGGATTTCCATCTGGAGAAAAGATGGGTGATAAGGAGAACCAAGAAGAAACCGGAAATATGGAGAAACAAGGAAAAACAAATGCAGTAGAATCAACAGTTCCCACACCAGAGGAGTATCAGAGAGGAAACGAAGGCAATGAAGAACACATTAGCCTAGGCTCAGACTCTGAAGGCGATTCAGAAGAGAGAGATTCTGAATCTGACAATTCGTTGGCCACTCCAATCAAGACGACTAGAGGACGGAAATCCAAGAAGAAACAGAGGGAGGAAGAAACTTACAAAGATGTCCTCCAGGGATCCCAAAAAACTCTCAAATCAATGATGAATACCAGATCTGGACGCAAAAGCAACAAGGCTCCAATGGGAGCCTCCTCTCCCCACAAAAGTAAATAATGAAATACGTCTCCTGGAACTGCAGAGGTTTAGGCAGCAGGTCGAAAGAGGAAGCCCTGAAAGATTTAGTGAGAATATACTCGCCTGAAATCCTCCTAATCCAGGAGACAAAGTTGGAGGATCTTTCCCTCCTCAAATCTAGTAAAACTTTTTGGAACAAAGGCCATGGAAAAGCGGTTAGCGCAAGAGGTGCCTCTGGTGGAATAGCCACCTTCTGGAACAGCACCATATATGACTTTATTCAAGAAAAAAGCAGCCCTCACTGGCTCTTCACTCAGCTACTTCACAAGGGTTCTGGTCAGCAAGTAAGTATGTTTAATGTTTATGCTCCTGTTTTGTCAAGTGAGAAAAAAATCTGCTGGAATTCGCTTCATTCATTTCTTTTAGAGCAAAACCCCGAGAATATCATAATTGCAGGTGACCTCAATGTCACCCTTGATATTGATGAGAAAAAGGGAGGTTCCATTGTCAGGGATCCTGCCAGAGAATGGGTTGAAGACATAATGCTGGGCTGGGACCTGGAGGATATTAAACCTTCTTCAGGAAAATTCACTTGGTCCAATAAAAGAACAGGCCCCAATCATATTGCTGCCCGTCTGGACAGATTTCTTGTCCATTCTTCCTTCCTAACCAGCGGTCTTATGGCATCCTCTAAAATTCTCCCAAATCTCACTTCTGATCATAAGCCAATTCTTCTCGAACTTTCTCTTGACTGCAATCTTGGCCCCATCCCTTTCCGGTTCAGCCCTTTGTGGATCCAGCAAGAAGGCTTTCAAGATGTGGTCTCCGACTCTTGGAATAGGCCCGTCCATGGCTCTCCTTTCTTTGTGTGGGAAGAGAAAATCAGGATTCTAAAAAGAAATCTAAAAGACTGGGCTAAAAGACTGCAAACCCCCACATCCAAAAGAAAAGAAAATACAAATAAGCTTGCTGCTCATCAAATAGAAATGGAGCAAAACCCTGTTTCTCAAGGTATGCTACTAAAAGAAGTTGAGCTCCAAAAAGAGGTTCATAGATCAAGCAGGGAGGAGGAAGAGTTTTGGCGGCAGAAGTCTAGGATGCTCTGGCTGAAATCCGGCGATAAGAACACCAGCTTCTTTCATAAGCAAGCGGAAGCCCGAAAGAACTTCAAATCAGTCTCAGAGATCCAACACCAGAATACTGTGATCAAGGATTTCGAAGGCATCAAGAGAGCTGCATACTCCTTCTTCCAAGACCTGTATTCGGCTCCTGAAGATCCAGATATTGATCCCCAATCTTATCCGTTCAATTTAATTCCCAATTGTGTCAAGGAATCGGATAACGATATGCTGACAGCCCCGATCAGTATGGAAGAGCTTGAGGAGGCACTGAATAATATGGAGCCCGATAAAGCCCCAGGGCCAGATGGGTTCTCTGTCAGGTTCTTTCTGACTTGCTGGCCAATAATCAAAAAAGATCTTCTGAGGATGGTCAGAAAATCCCAGAATTGTGTAAAGATAGGTGGTGGCATCAACTCAGCCTTCCTTGCTCTGATCCCAAAAGAGAAAGGCGCCTCTGACTTTAGCAGATTTAGGCCAATATCTTTGTGTAATTCCAGCTATAAATTGGTCTCCAAAATAATAGCCAACAGGCTGAAAAACATCTTGCCAGACATCATTCCTGAAAATCAAGGCGGATTCATAAAAGGCAGAAAGATTTTGGATAATATTGTGCTGGTCCAAGAAGCCGTCCACTCTAGTTGCCAAAGAAAGGAGAAAGGCATGGTGATTAAGCTCGATTTGGCTAACGCATTTGACAGGGTGAGACATGAATTTCTGTTTGCAGTGATGAAGAAGCTAGGCTTTTCAACAAACTTCATCAACTGGGTGAAAGCCTGTATTGCCTCGCCTTGGATTGCGCCCTTGGTTAATGGCCGTTCTACTGATTTCTTCCAAGCTTCTAGGGGCCTGAGACAGGGATGCCCTTTGTCTCCGCTCCTATATGCTGTCCAAGCCTCGGTGTTAAGCTTCCAACTAGATCATAATCAGCAAATTCAAACACTTCCTGGCATCAGAACTACTCACAAGGTGAAAGACATTAATCATGCCCAATTTGCTGACGACACTCTGCTGCTTGGAGGAGCCAGCTTGATTTCTGCCAGACATTTCAAGAGGGAACTGGACATTTACAGGCTGATCTCGGGCAGCAAGATCAATTATAGAAAATGCTCCATCTATGGCTGGAACTGCTCGACTAAAGAACTGTCTGACATAGCAAGACTTTTAGAAATGGAAGGAATCCGAAATTGGGAGTCATTTAAATATCTCGGGATACCAATCTTCAAAATTAAGCCTAAAGTTGCTCACTGGCTGCCGCTGCTTGACAAAATAAAGAATAGAATCCAAGCCTGGGGTGCCTCTTGGTTGAACAACGCAGGGAAACTCATCCTCATGAAATCGGTCCTAATAAGCATGCCTCTATTCCAAAACTCAATCCTCCTTGCCCCAAAAACCTTTCTTAGTAAGTTAGATAGCCTGTTGAGAAGATTTCTGTGGGAAGGTGGGAATAACAATGACAGAAGAATCCATTTAGTGAGCTGGGAAATTCTCAAGAGTCCATTTCAGGAAGGAGGCCTCCAGCTGCGCAATTTGGCTGCTCAAAATTTTGCTTTGGGAGCCAAGATCCTATGGAATTTAGTCTCTGGAAAAACTAGCTGGAGTAAAAGAGTTATTTGGAAGAAATACTTCCATGGGCAGCGATTGAGATGCCTGGATAATCCCCCAAGAACTCTAAAAGGTTCACCAATATTCAATCTTTGCAATGCGGCAAGGGAGCAATTCAGCCAACACCTATATTGGATCCCTGGCAATGGAAGGAAAATCAATATGTGGGATGATTCGATCTTGGGTGACCAACCAATGAAGCAGGTGAATGGTCTTGCAAACATTAAAGATTGGCTTCAGTCTCGTAATCTGCACACATTGTGGGACATTTCGAACTGGAAAGAAGCTCCTGACAGAACCTGGGATGGGTGGAATCTAGGGGAGATCCCCATAATGCTGCAGGGGGAAGCCTCTTTACTTCTAGATATGCTCCAAGGAAAATCTCCTTCAAAAGCCAATGCTAAAGACAAAAGAGGCTGGGGGTCCATATCTGGCCATTATACTGTTGCTGAAGGTTACAAAAGAATTATGGCTGCTCCCCATGTTCCTCCAAATCCGGCCCAATGGAAATTTATATGGGACTTTCCAGCTCTACCAAAAATAGACTTCTTCTGTTGGACCGTGGCACATCAAAGCATCCTCACCAGAGATAATTTGAGAAGAAGAGGAATGGAAGGACCTTCCAGATGTCCCCTCTGTAGATCTGATGAAGAAACTACCAATCATCTGTTGCTGCTATGCCCCTTTGCCCAAGAAGTCTGGAGGGGGGTGCTACTGTTAGAGCCCACTATCCTCGCTCTCCCAGACAACATTCCTGCCTTGTTCAGAACTTGGGCCAGCTTATCTCCCTTCTGTCTTAAAAACAAAAGTCTTCTCAAAACCAGCTGGATGTGGATCCCTAAGTTTATTTGTTGGAAATTATGGTTGGAAAGAAACAACAGAATTTTTCGAGAAGAAAGTTGCACTACAATAAGAGTTATCTCTAAAATAAAGGCTTTGTTGGGAGAAGCCCTGGAAGCCAACGCTACATCAAGGAATGAAACAAGATTGCTCATAGAAGAAGAGAATTGGTTTAAAGAATTAGTTCCAAAGCTAAAGGAAAGGCCCCCTCAATCTGTCCCCGCTCATTCCAGCTGGGAGATCAGGCTGGAAGAACAAGAGTTTATCAAGTGGAGATCGGCCTTGGAAGAGCATTGTTTATTCTTCGATGGGGCTTCTAAAGGAAACCCTGGGGTCGCTGGCAGTGGGGGAGTTCTATTGAGTCCTGGAGGCTTTCCGGAACTGAGATTCCATTGGGGTCTAGGAATTGAAACTAACAACAGAGCGGAGGCTTTGGCATTGTGGCAAGGGCTGACACAGGCGATCAAAAGAAATATCCTTTCTCTAGCAGTCTTCGGAGACTCAAGACTCATCATCCAGGCCATGCTTCGTCCTAAGAACTCTCACCAGGTTCAGTTAGCCTCTATCATTAGGAAAATCAGACTTCTGCTCCCTAAATTCAACAAAATATCTTTCTTTCATATCTTAAGGAACCTCAATTCCCTAGCTGATAATGAGGCCAACCTTGGTGTCCTCTGCTCTCGAAGATCCCTGGTAATAAACTCAACTGAATCATCTTGCTCAATTCCTTAAATTTCCAGCTCGACCCTCCATTCCTAATTGAAATAGGAGCTCTCTGTTAAATCAATCTTGTAACCAGACCACCCAAAGCTGAATCCAGTTTCCGAGTATGCTCTCTGTTATTTGATTTGTCTCTGTCTCCCCAGCGAATTTAAAGATTCCAAATGGGCGTATCCAAGCTCAGTTTCGATTTTCCTCTGTCTATCTCTTCTGCCGGATTGGACCAGAAACTTCAGAGCCGGTCTTCCCCGGGAAACAGCACTCTGCGTTGGCAATTCCAGTTGTGGAAGTCTTGTGCCAAGGAAGTCTGCTGAAACGGTTCATCACAGATTCGCAGGCAGCCCTTCTGAAGCGAAAATTGATACACAGTTAGCTCATGATCCGCTTGAGGACTTTGCAGGAAGCGTCATCTCATCTACAGCCTTCAACACGCAGAAGTAGTTTATCTCATCAGCTCAGAACCTCGATTTGACCTGCATTTCTCTCGGATTGGATCTGCATTTTCACATATTCCTCTGTTCTCTGTAATGGACTCTTCAGACTTGTAAAGCATGCGGTAGCTGGTTTACCGCCCATTTCAATATAACCGTTATTGTCCAAAAAAAAAAAAAAAAATCCCAAAATACACCATCAGAAAAAGAGTGTTGTTTAACCATCCACATATACAAAATCATATCATAAGTTTGCAATCATGTTGTAAATAAATGTTGAGAAGATAAAATGAACAGTGGAAAAAATGAAGCATGATCCACCCATAAATAAAAATCAATCTGAAAAATGTTTAAAAACTGTTATTCTAGCCTGTAAGAGGGAGAACTTATGGCTTATTCCCCTTGCTTACAGGGATGAGATGTGATAGAGTGAGAAGAGCATGAGAGGAGTTTGATCTAGTGACCTGAGCCTTTTGCTTCTCATGGCTAGAAACAGGTTAAGGAGGATAAACAATATGTTTAGAAGGTTGAATATAAGATGGAGGAGGTTGGTCAACAAGCCTATAAGACTAATACGCTTGTTCTAGCATTGGGATAACATGAGAGGAAACTGATTATAACTGATGTGACACATGAGGTTCTGGAGGGAAAGGAGGGGGAGGTAATGAAGTTGTTGGCCACCCCTAAACACAACACAATGGTTGTGGTTGAATGATGTTTTTCCAGCTAACAATAGTCAGGACTACAAGAGGGGTTGAAATATTAGATGACACTGGGATAACAATACTAGGCCTATTATTAATGGAAGACTGCAGGGGTTGAGCAACATGTTTGCTAGTTAAAATTACAGTGCCAGTTTGGAGCAACTGCCTCAATTCCTTTGAATCTCCATCAAAGTAGACAAAATCCCTTAGCCTTCTACCCCTCCTTATCCTTAAACTCATTGTCTCTATTATTCCTTCCCTTGTGTCTGTTTAAATTATAAAACCTCATGTTGTGAAAGAAATAATGTACACGTCATTGAAGAAATAAAATATTCTAGTATCAACATGTCTACTATTACATGAGTTTCAAATAATATATAATTGGGAAAAGAAAATTGATCCAAAATGGATTTTGGATAGACTCCTAAGTCTAAGTGTTCCTCACTGAGGAAAAATGAAAGTCCAAGGAAGTCCTTGGAATAGCCACATTGCAGAGATCGTCTCGTTCTGAATTTGCTACAACTTGAATGGGAAAAAATGGACTTAGGATGCAAAATTTATGGCAGAAAGAAGATGCCCTTGCTTATTTGGAAAAAGACGCAAATCTTCAAAAAAAAATGGCCTAAAAGGCTTTATGAAGAAAATCGCATTAAAGGAGGTCCAAGGCGGACTTAAGTGGAAAAGGGGAAGCACCCCCGATCGTCGATCCTCGACATGTCGGGTCAGAGGCGGGCATAGGCATATAATATGAGCAAAAGACCCCGGCCGATGCGACACTGTGATTGCTGATCGACATCACCGAGGGCATGGAATATAAGGAAAGGACCAGGCCGATGCGATATCGCGATGCCGATATTGGTGGATCGTAATCGGAGATGCCATATGGAAAGACCACATGTCCATGCAATACGCAATTGCAATCAATCGCATCGCAATATCGCGTCGAAGTCATACGACGGAGCGGGGCCACACACACACACACACACACACACACATATATATACGTTGATGCAATGCACCCGGACCCGAAAGGGTTATGGATTTCGCTGCATAGGTATTTAAAGTCCACCATAAAGCCCTTCATCAGATTTTCAAAGGTTTTAGTGTATTTTTCAAATACAAAGTGAAAACCATGGAATGGGCATTTGCAACATGCGATAGCGATTTAAAAGGCGGACCCGATGGAATATAAGGTGGGATTCTATAATTTTTTAAGTCTGGGAATTTGATTTTTCAATGTATTTCCCATATATTGGGAATTTAGCCCATATGCTTAAGCGATGTGATATTACGCCTAATGGAGGACCCGAGAGGGTTATAGGGGTGATTTAATGGATTTTCAGGTCCAGAAATCATGCCCGATAGTGTATTTTTCAGGAATTCTCTGTGTAATGGGATTTTCCCAATTTTCAGGTTTTTGCCAGAGAAACAGCCATGATCCCTTTGTAACAGCTCCTAATCATCATGCCACGCTACAAGCATGCATTCTACAGGAAATTATGCATTCTAAAACCACAAAGCCGCAGAGCTAGGTGGTCAATCTAACTGACGGGAAGCAGAAAATCCATAGAGCTGCAAAGGGAATATGATATGCAGAGAAACGGCTAGGGAAGCTAAAGAGCCTGAAAAATGCCTCACAGGAGCAAAGAGAGCTTAATTGAGAGGAGGAAGAAGATAGCAGGAGGCTAAGCCAAAGCAAGAACCTAAGGCGAAAGAGAGTAGCACAGAAAGGGAAGGCAAAGAGAATGCAGAGCTAATGCGCAGAGTAGCCGAGTGGAGTGAAAAGCCCAAGAGTTTTCATTTGCAGAGAGTCGAGGGATAGAAAGCCGAGAGCTTCAAAGCCAGGGAGAGATGGTGTTCTGAGCCCATTGTTCCTGTGTAAAACAGTGGAGTTGAGCCAACATCTTGTAAAATGACTTTGCCATAATCCCAGAGAGCCTAGTCGAGTTGACTAGAGCTCCCAAGAATTTTGGGTGAACTCCACATTAATTTGTTGTCTTATGTGTGATGTTGGTTGCTACATTGTTCATTGTTACATGCTTTATATTAGTTTAAACAAAATCATTTATAGCACATAAACATTTTAAACAAACATAAACATACACCTATATTGTCAAGCACACATTTAATTCCGCATTGGGTAATCAATAAGACTTGGGAATATTTAAAGCTTTGGAAGTGAGAGAGGTTCTTGTAAGTTAGAAAAGAAGCCTAAGTGCCCCATTTTCAAATCAGGTGGTATCGGAGCCTGAGATCGATTGACATCACCTTCAAAACAAGGTTATATCAGAATGCCTATATTGGTTCTTTTGAAAAACGTACTAGAGGCATAGGTTCCAAGCTAATGTCCAAGATGGGCTATGAAACAAAAGGCTTGGGTAGACATGCACAAGGTATTGTTGCGCCAATAATAATGGAGGAAAGGCCTAAGTATTTGGGTCTTGGCTATGGAAAATATTATGGAGAAAGTTCCAAAGCTGCCATGAAGACCACTAAAACAGCTCCAAGAAGGAGTTTCATTGCAGGTCTTCAAGAGTGTGAAGGTTGTATTAAGGAGGAAAGCAATAGCTCAAAACATCATTTGCAGGACACAGGTGTTCAGAAGCACACACTTGAACCAGAGAGTTGTGGAAACTCTAACAGCCTTGAAGAGATTGATGGTGTTCTAAAGGGAACCACTTCTTCATTTTCTTCACCTCCTCATGAAGGCAATAAAGGTGAAAGAGAAAGGTAAATCTGATTCTAATCATCTTCCTTTTGATTTTGAAAAGCCTTGTAAATTTCCACATAGATATGGGAAAAGAATTGCATGTTCCTTTTGTGGTTTGGATAACCATCATGTTTCTAGATTTTGGAAGAGAATGGCCACATATAGGAAACTTTTGAAGGAAAAGAAGAAAAAAGCAAAAGGTCCAGTGGACAAGGCAAATCATGCTATCAAGAGGATGCACATATGTTGCACTTACTGCCATAAGCAAGGACATATTGTTGAAAGGTGTTGGACTTTGAATCCAACAATGCTTCCACAAAAGCTGAAGAAAGTGGAAAGAGAAGATGGCAGAAATGGAAAGGAAGATTCCATGGATGATGTGTCCCAGGATGATTCACATGTTGATGCTAATGTGCAGACAAAGATAGTACTTTTGAAAGGGATTGGTAAGAAATGGGTAGAGTTCTTTTCCAATTAAGGATTGCATGTCTATTGATGCATATATTTGCATTTCTTTGTTAATGAGATGCAAGTTGCAGGTTCGTACCAAGAAGGTGAATGGAAAAAGGTTGAGTAGGAGACTCACTTTGTTTCTGCAACATTATATTTCATTTCAACTTCGAAAGTACAATGTACTTAAGTGAAATTTGAAGGATGAAATGCATGCATGAGCATGATGTGCATGGACACAAGGATGTTGATGTTTTCCTTGTTTTGAACATGTATGTGTAATTAACTTGTAGGGTTGATTGCTTTGACATGCATGTGATGCAATGTTGACTTGGGAGAAGTTAACTTGGTCTCCAAGATGGAGATAATAATGAAGTGTTTCATCTTTTGAAAAGAGTCCTAATGGTATTTTTCTACATGCTTGACTTGAAGAGTCATTTGTTTAAAGGCATGTTTTGTGGGCTTGTTATCTAATCCATCATTTGTATGCAGATGTAAGACATAGAGGTGTTCACAAGTTGTGAAATCTGTTTCTTCTGTTGAAACAAGAGTTTAGGCCATCCAATTATTGTCTGTATTTCTGTTGTTGTTAACAGTTGTTGTTGACAGCTTTTCAGACAGGTACAAATGAAAGTTTTGTGCAGTATGTGAACTTCACATTTGTTTGAGCCACCTTGGATCAATGATCAAGGCAAAAAAGTTCAAACCAACTTCTACGACCATTTCAGCAGAAGTTCTGCAGGAAGGCAAGGAGGAAGCCAATTCTTCCCAGGAAGACCAGCCCATCTAGGAAGGGAAGTGGTCATATACTTTGGTTCAGAGGCACTATGCAAGGCAAGTGTGTGGAGGCTGAAAGAAGAGGGTGATGTTACTCTCAAGTACTGTTCAGATCAGTATATCAGTCTTTTAGAGACCAAAAGTTCTTTTAGTGGGAAGGTGTGATCCAAAATGGATTTTGGATAGACTCCTAAGTCTAAGTGTTCCTCACTGAGGAAAAATTAAAGTCCAAGGAAGTCCCTAAAAATAGCCCCATTGCAGAGATCGTCTCATTTTGAATCTGCTGCAACTTGAATGGGAAAAAATGGGCTTAGGATGCAAAAGTTATGGCAGAAAGAAGATGCCCTTGCTAATTTGGAAAAAGAGGCATATCTTCAAAAAAAAAAGGGCCTAAAAGGCTTTATGAAGAAAATCGCATTGGTGGAGGTCCAAGGCGGACTTAAGCGGAAAAGGGGAAGCACCCCTGATTGTTGATCCCTGAAATATTGGGTCGGAGGAGGGCATAGGCATATAATATGAGCAAAAGCCTGGGCCGATGCGACACTATGATCGCTAATCGACAGATCGACATCGATGAGGGCATGGAACATAAGGAAAGGACCGGGCCAATGTAATATCGCGATCGCCGATATTGGCGGATCACAATCAGCGGTGCCATATGGAAAGACCCCGGGTCCATGCGATACGTGATTGCGATCAATCGCATTGCAATATCGCATCAAAGTCATACAACGGAGCGGGGCCACACACACACACACACACATATATATACGCCGATGCAATGCAACCGGACCCGAAAGGGTTATGGATTCCGCTGCATAGGTATTTAAAGTCCACCATAAAGCCCTTCGTCGGATTTTCAAAGGTTTTAATGTATTTTTCAAATATAAAGGGAAAACCACAGAATGGGAATTTGTGACATGCAATAGCAATTTAAAAGGTGGACCCGATGGAATATAAGGATGGATTCTATAATTTTTGAAGTTCAGGAATTTGATTTTTCAATGTATTTCCCGTATATTGGGAATTTAGCCCATATTCTTAAGCGATGCGATATTATGCCTAATGGCGGACCCAAGAGGGTTATAGGGGTGATTTAATGGATTTTCAGGTCCAGAAATCACGCCCTATAGTGTATTTTTCAAGAATTCTTTGTGTAATGGGATTTTCCCAATTTTCAGGTTTTTGCTAGAGAAACGACCATGATCCCTTTGTAACAGCTCCTAATCATCATGCCACACTGCAAGCAGGTGTTCTACAGGAAATGATGCATTCTACAGCCACAAAGCCATAGAGCCAGGGGGGCAGTCTAACTGACGGGGAGCAGAAAAGTCGTAGAGCTGCAAGGGGAAGATGATATGCAGAAAAACCGCCAGGGAAGATGAAGAGCCTGGTCAGGATCAACAAAGCCACGAATATCCAACACTCTGTCCAATCCTGGGCTTTCTTGGTAGCACAGACCATAATCACTGGTGCCACGCAAATACCTGAAAACCCGCTTCACTATTGTCCAATGCTCCTTTCCTGGTTTTGACATAAACCTGCTCCATACTCCCACTGCATGTGCAATGTATGGTCTAGTACAGACCATTGCATACATCAAGCTACCGACTACACTTGCATATGGAACACGAGACATGTCCTCTTCCTCTTCTTGTGTCTTGGGACATTGTTCAATAGATAACCTCACACCTACAGGAATAGGAACCTTCACCGGTTTACTATACTGCATATTAAACCTCTGCAGTATTGTCTCGACATACTTCCTCTGGTTTAACCAGAGCTTCCTCTTTGCCCGATCTCTTTTAATTTCCATGCCCAAAATATAGTTTGCAGCACCAAGATCTTTCATGTCGAATTTGGAGGACAATTGGGTCTTCAAATCCTAGATAATTTCTTTGTCATTTCCAACCAGCAACATATCATCCACATACAAGACTAGATAAATAACATGGTCACCAATTAATTTAAAATAAACACAGTGATCTACTTTGCTTCTGGTGAAGCTAAGTCCCCATATAAATGTATCAAATTTTTGATACCACATCCTTGGTGACTATTTAACCCCATGCAGAGACTTCTTTAATTTGCATACAAGTTCTTTTTTACCCTTCACCGCAAAGCCTTCAGGTTGCTTCATGTAGATTTCCTCTTCCAAATCCCTGTGAAGAAATGTTGTCTTTACATCCATCTGTTCTACCTCAAAATCAAAAGCAGCAACAACAAATAAAAGTAATCTAATAGAAGTTACCTTGGCAACAGGAGAAAAAATATCACCAAAATCAATTCTTGGCACTTGGGAATAACCTTTTGCTACCAACTGAGCTTTGTATTTCTCCACTTTTCCTTCTGCATTTGTCTTCTTTTTTAACACCCATTCGCTGCCAATGGGTTTCCTTCCAGCCGGCAACTCCACCAGATCCCAAGCCTCATTTTTGTGCAAAGATGTCATTTCATCAACCATGGCCACTTTCTAGAGTTTTCCATCCTCTGAATCAACTGCTTCCTTCATAGTTTTGGGATCATCATCAGTAACAAACAAAGAAAAATTTGAACAGAAAGCAGATGGACTATACCTTTCTAGTTGCCTTCTTTCTCGAACTAATCTTCTCATAGCCAGAGTTTGTGGCTCTTCATCTTCTGATTCCTCCTCTATTGTAGAGTCTGATTCTTCCTCCTTTAGCTCAAACTCTATCTTCTTAGGTTCATTTGTTTGGACTTCATGTTTAATAACATCTTTCACCTCTTTGAACACCACATCTCGGTTGTACACAACCTTCCTTGTTACTAGGCTCCAAAGCTTATAACCCTTTAAACCATCCTTATACCCAATAAAGATGCACTTTTCAGATTTACTATCAAACTTGGTTCTTTTCTCCTTTGGAACATGTACATATGCATCATATCCAAATACCCTTAGATGTGAAAGTGAGCGTTTCTTACCAGTCCATACCTCTTGTGGAGTCTTATCCTCCAACACTAATGAAGGTGACCTGTTGACCAGGTAACATGTAGTATTCACTACCTCTGCCTAGAATTCATGTCCTAACCTGACACCATTGAGCATGCTTCTTGCCCTTTCCATCAACGTCTTGTTCATTCTTTCTGCAACTCCATTTTGCTGAGGTGTATATGGAGTAGTCTTCTGCCATGATATACCACACTTATTACATAATTCTTCAAATTCCTTGCTACAAAACTCTCCACCATTATCTGTCCTCATCACCTTTATCTTCTTCTCTGTCTGGTTTTCCACCAGAGCCTTAAATTCTTTAAACCTGTCAAAGACTTCAGATTTCTTCTTAAGGAAATATATCCATGTATTCCTTGAGAAGTCATCTATAAATGATACATAGTACACAGACTTACCCAGTGATGGAACCTTCACAAATCCAAACACATCACTATGCACAAGTTCTAATATATGTTTCGCCCTCTTACCACCAGAGGGGAAACTCACCCGATTCTGCTTCCCATATACACAATTTTCACAGAAATCAAAATCTAGAGAGTTATTACTCATACCTTCTACCATACCTTTACCATGAAGTATTCGAAGGCCCTTCTCTCAAATATGTCCAAGCCTTTGATGCCACAGCATGGTCTTCTCTCCAAAGACCACTAGATTTTCTGCTCCACTTTCAGGTACCATAGAACTATTGCACCCATCAATAATAGTGCTACCTTGCAGCTTGTATAGAGTTCCAATTCAAACTCCCCACATCAATACCAATGCTCCTCAAACCATCCTGCAGGTATCCTTCTCGAACACTGTTTTTACACCTGCATCATCCAACTTGCTTATAGAAATCAGATTTCTGGCCAATGCAGGAATATGTAGAACACCTGAAAGTGTTCTAACCCTTCCACCTTGCAACTTCAACTTTAATTTTCTGCGACCAATGATTCTAGCCTTCTTGTCATCCCCAAAGAAGACATCACCATCATCATATTTCTCATACTCGCAGAACCACTCTCTATGGGGAGTGAAGTGAAAGGATGCACCTGAGTCAATCAACCATGCCTCATGATCTACATGTGTACTTGAAGAAGCCAAGTACACATCCCCACCTTCATCTGAGGTGGTTTTCGCTTCTGCAGAAGGAGCCTCATCAGATCCCTTTCCTTTGCCAAGAACTTTAGATTTACAGTCCCTTTTAAAGTGGCCTTCCTTTCTGCATTTCCAGCACACCACCTTTATAGGTTTTCCTGGAGATTTAGATCTCCCACTCGATGTTATGAAACCAGCTCAAGAAAATATAGAAAATATAGATCAACGCCTTAGAATTCAGCCTCTTCGAGGGGGCAACCTCCTTTACATTACATAAATGAACAATTCTTGGAAAATTCAAATGACAAAACCTCCTTTCTATATATAGGAGTCTAAGGAGTCACAATGTAATCCAGCCGACCTAAAAATAACAATATAAAGCCACAAAAATAACAATAGAGGGATTCTATGGGGCACAGAAATAACAATATGGGGGTAATAGGGGCACAACAATATAAATAAGGGTTATAACTACAATAGTAATGGGGTAATCACTAGTATTATAGGGACCCAACATGCCCCTCTCCTTCAAAAAAGTGTTGTCCTCAACGCTTGAGTAGTTCTGGATACTTCTGCATAAAATTCTCATCCTCCCATGTGGAATCTTCAGCGTATAAGTTCTTCCACTTGATAAGATACTCTGAAATTGATCGATTTCGTAGCTATCGAGTTCTTGTTTCTGTGACTGCTTTCAGTTCCAATATAATTTTTCTTTCCTCATCAAGTTCTGGCAATATTGTTTGAATTTGGAGCTTGTCGCCTATAACCTTCTTTAAACATGAAACATGGAAAACTGGGTGCAATCGAGAAGCTACAGGAAGCTCCAATTTGTATGCCATAGTACCAATCTTTTGCAACACCTTGTACGGACCATAATACTTTGGTGATAATTTATTATCCTTCTTAGCTTGCTTTAGGGACATTTGCTTATATGGTTGTAGCCGTAGGAATACCCAATCACCTACATCAAAACTTCTTTCACTGCGATGTTGATCTGCCTGTTGTTTCATTCTATTTTGTGCCAACACGAGGTTATCCTTTAAGAGTTGTAGGACTTGTTGTTGATGTTCGATGTGATGTTCCACTGCCTGAACCTTTTTCTTCTTAATATGTCCTTCTATCTCTAGAGGTTGAGGAGTGGTAATTTCTTCCAATCCTTTACAATATATGGTCGGATTCATTTCTTGATGCTCGATGTGATCTTTCACTTCTTGAACATTTTTCTTCTTGATATGTCCTTCTATCTTGATAGTTTGAGGAGTGGTAATTTCGAACAATGAATTACAAGATATGGTTGGATTCATTTCTTCTTTCTCGATGTGATCTTTCACTTCTTGCACCTTTTTCTTCTTGATATGTCCTTCTATCTTGAGAGTTTGAGGAGTGGTAATTCTTGCCAATGCTTTACAAGATATGGTCTGATTCGTTTCTTCTTTCTCTGGGGTGGGGTCCTGGCATATATCTTCTTCTTTTGATGTTTCTTGATCTTTTTCTTCCTCCTCTTCATATTCTATGTAAAATAATTTCTTCTCAGCACAATTATGACCTTTAGTGCATTTGCTATCACAATTGTAACAAAGCCCTTTTTCTCTTTTTTCTTCCAATTGTTGTTGTGTAACCCTTGTAGGTTATGGAAGGCTAGGAGAAACAACACTTCCATCTTTATAGTTGTGAGGGGTACGCTTCCTGGTTTCCATAATTTTGCTTTCCACTATGTCACAAATACCTTTTACTCTTTCCAATTGTTGTGGTGTTGCTCTAAAGAAGGTGTTGCTCTTTGTATCCTCATAATGTGCTATCATTTCCTCCGTGAAAATTGACCACGTAACAAGTTGTTTACGAGAACAAAGCCCTTTGTACCATAAAAATTGATCTGGTTCTAAATATGAAGATGCAATACATACCTTTTGTAACAGTTGTACACCATGTAGATCAAAATATTGCTCCATCTGAAGTATCCAATTTACTGGATCCTTGCCATCAAACTTCCTCATCTTGCTTTTTCTTGATTTTAGGAGCTCGACCTTGAAACGACTGTAACTAAGTACTTTTGGATCTTTAAGTTCTGAAATTGCAACTTGTAGTATCCTTTTGTATCCTCTTTCCAATGCCACTAGTCTGATCCAAATTGGATTCTCCAAGAAAGAGTTATGCACAATCTCCCACAGTGACCTGATTGTAGACTAGTTCAGTACAGCAAACTTGTATGAAGTGACACGTGTCACTGTTTCAATATTTGACTCTGAAAAATATATAAAATAAAACTACAGTCCGTCCTCTTTCTGTAACTTCTTGCAAAATTTCAATCTGATGCTCAGAAAGAAAGTTATGACGATTTTCCCCAGGTCACCTGTTTGGAATGTAATTCAGGAGTCTGCAAAAAGACCAACTTCCTCAGATCATATCTCCACAAATATCACGCGAAAATATCTGAAATTCGGACCCAAGGTTCAGCGCGATTTCTTCTCAAATGGGTTTTTTTTGCGACTTCTGAAACGTCACAGAAAAAAAGTTATAGCGAAAATGCCACGATGACCTGTTTGGAGCAGCGAAACCCTAGAATCCAAAGCTCTGATACCAAATGTTATGAAACCAGCTCAAGAAAAGATAGAAAATATAGATCAACGCCTTAGAATTCAGCCTCTTCGAGGGGGAAACCTCCTTTACATTACATAAATGAACAATTCTTGGATGATTCAAATGACAAAACCTCCTTTCTATATATAGGAGTCTAAGGAGTCACAATATAATCCAGCCGACCTAACAATAACAATATAAAGCCACAAAAATAACAATAGAGGGATTCTATGGGGCACAGAAATAACAATATGGAGGTAATAGGGGTACAACAATATAAATAAGGGGTATAACTACAATAGTAATGGGGTAATCACTAGTATTATAGGGACCCAACACTCGATGACTTATTTTTGTTTCTGTTCAGGGACCGTCCTCATATAGACAAGGCATCACCATTCTGGCTCTCCATATTTTTCTGTCTCATCTCCTCCATCAACAAAGATGAGACTATTTCATCAAACTGCAAGGCAGTTGCATTGCTACCTATTGCAATAACCAGACTATCCCACGAATCTGGTAGAGAACACAACAAACTGATGCACTTATCTTCATCTGAAATTTTAATATCAACAGATGCTAACTGACTTACCACGGTATTAAATGTGTTCAGATTCTCTGTCACCGAGTCTCCATCCTTCATCCTCAGGTTATACAGATTTTTCCGCAGGAACAGTTTATTCAATAGAGACTTAGATTGGTACAAAGTCCCTAACTTGTCCCACAAAGCCTTCGCCATAGCTTCCCCTGATACATTCAACAATACTGAATCTGAGACACACAATCGTATTGCACTCTTTGCCTTCCGATCCAACTTCTTCCATTCTTCATCGGACACTCTCGTTGGTTTAGTACCCGGATCTACCGCGATCCGCTGATCTTTATCCACCAATAGATCCTCCATCTTGAGTTTCCACAACTCAAAACTCTGACCATTAAATTTCTCTATCTTTATCTTTCCACTGCTCGCCATCTTCTTTCACTGAACAGGGTCTACCATAGGCCTGAGTGAAACCCCTCAGCAACAAAGGCATCCCCTTGAAGCCAAAACTGCTCCGATAACAAATGTAGGTTTTAACCCCGTACAAAAATTACCTGCATACGAATTCTAAAACACAGAAAATAAACAATGCGAGAGCATAACACATAAAACACATGTACATAGAGATTTTCCCCTGGATACCAAAACCGGGACTACCAGCTTGATTTTTCATTATGTTCCTTTCAATGTTACAATACATATTTATACATGCCGAAGCATCCAATACCATGGACCGAAAACCATCGCATCCAATACCATGGACCGAAAACCATCGCGTCCAATACCATGGACCGAAAAACCATCGCGTCCAAAAAAAAGAATGTGCAAAAATCATGCACAAAACCATAGGTGGGTCCACCCAACCTAACATAGGGTCCAAAACCAAAATTTTACCCCATAAAGTGGGGTTACGGGTGCCCTTCAAACCCCCTATTAACTACGTGGAAATAATATAACACAACCCAACAACAGCCATGATCCCTTTGTAATAGCTCCTAATCATCATGCCACGCTGCAAGTAGGCATTCTACGGGAAATGATGCATTCTACAACCACAGAGCCATAGAGCCAAGGGGTCAATCTAACTGACAAGGAGCAGAAAATCCGTAGAGCCACAGAGGGAAGATGATATGCAGAGAAATGGCCAGGGAATCTGAAGAGCCTGAAAAATGCCTTAAAGGAGCAGAGAGAGCTTAATTAACAGGAGGAAGAAGATAGCAGGAGGCTAAGCCAAAGCAGGAAGTTGAGGCGAAAGAGAGCAGCGGAGAAAGGGAAGGCAAAGAGAATGCAGAGCTAATGCGCAAAGCGGCCAAGTGGAGTCACTTGGAAGTCAAGTGAAAAGCCCGAGAGCTATCATTTGCAGAGAGCCGAGGGCCAGAAAGCCGAGAGCTTCAGAGCCAGAGAGAGATGGTGTTCTAAGCCCATCATTCCTGTGTAAAATAGTGGAGTTGAGCCAAGAGCTTGTAAAAGGACTTTGCCATAATCCCAGAGAGCCTAGTCGAGTTGACTAGAGCTCAAGGAGATGTAGCCCAAGAATTTTGGGTGAACTCCACATTAATTTGTTGTCTTATGTGTGATGTTGGTTATTGCATTGTTCATTGTTACATGCTTTATATTAGTTTAAACAAATTCATTTACAACACATAAACCACAAACATAAGCATACACCTATATTGTCAAGCACACATTTAATTCCGCATTGGTTAATCAATAAGACTTGGGAATATTTAAAGCTTTGGAAGTGGGAGAGGTTCTTGTAAGTTAGACAAGAAGCCTAAGTGCCCCATTTTCAGACCAAAAATTGTAGGGAAAATGGATAATTGTTTAATGAATCATCAGTGCTCATTTGAGATCAATAAATAAGAGTTTGGATTGTATACTTACTGATACGGCGATGATATTGAGAAAGATTTTAGGTATTTTAGAATTTTACAGGGCTAAAAATATCGTAATAATACATTCTCATAAACGTTTCAAATTTAATGAGAGGATGACTAGACATAGGATGAAGACCTCTTTTTTTCTTTTTTATCTAAAATCATATGATTTAGATTACATATGGCGTTGAGAGGCGTATATGGTTAGCATACATAAAATGATAAAAGAACTTGGAAAACATGTGAGGGTCATCTTATTACAACGAGATCATCGACTTGGAGCGTATATGGCTTACAAAATAAAAGAACTATCAAGTTTGTTTAAAAAGAATCGAAACAAATGAATTCCCCTTTTCCATTAAATAGGCATAGATGTGAAAAACGACCCTAATTTTGTTATGTAACAAAAACAATAAGGAAGTTTCAAATATATAAAGCTAATTGATGTTATTTGAAGATTTGTCATACCCAAGTCATGAAGAAAGGACATTGGTTTAGCTCCACAATGACATCGAAGTGTTTTTATTCTTGAGACCCTCGGGTCTAGAGGGTTCCCATTCTCTCTCTCTCTCTCTCTCTATATATATATATATATATATATATAAGAAAATTTTCATTGTAGGGTTTTGTTTAATGCCTGGAGAAAAGATAAATAGTGTGTTTAAGATTAACATAGGGATGATCCATTATTATGAAACAACTATGGGTTGAAAGAGATCAATGACAAACCATAGTTACATACAAAACCCTTTTAACAATTCTAATACCATAGAAACGTAGGGCATGTAAGGTGCATCACTAGAGATGCATCACTTTTGCATGTATGAATGGTCCTTATAAGAAAGTGAAAAATGCCATAGTTCCTATCTTTGGATAAGAAAACATGCACCAAGAAATTATTTAATTCAAGGATAGAGCATATAGAGACATTCCTCGCAAGTCAAGACATTTTGTAGCTATTTAAAAATCTTAAATGCATTGGCAATTTCAAAATGTGGGGGGATAGGCACAAATTTAGGAAGCTTAAGAAAAATACAAATTGCTTTTGTGCTCGATGCCTAGGCCTTAAGGGCTTGCACTAGATGGTGCAAGTATTCTGAGCAGAGAAGGCTACAAGGCAAGACAAACTATGCAAATACCTCATGGAGGTATTTTTACTTTGCATGAAAATAAAAATTAGCTTCATACAAGCACGTAGAGTAAAGATTTAAATAGAAATGAGTTTTATGAACTTTGAAGTTCCCTTGAACCAACAGAGAGGGGATTTCAATTTTAAAGGAATGATTTTAGAGGATTTATGAAACATTAAAATGAATTAATTAGCTAACAAACACCATGAAGAACAGGGGAAAGGCGTTAAAAATTAATGTAACTTCAACTTATTAACAACTAAAATAAATTACTCATCTTTATGCATACTTGATGGTTTGGAATGCCAAAGAAAAACTACATTGCAGTCCAAGAATCTCCCATTTTCTCCTTGACTTCCAACAGTAGTATCAGATAGTTTGAAAGGGATCAATTGAAAGGGATCCATGGATAGTGTAAAATTGGTGTGTTATGATCGAGGTTGGAGGCTTAGTGGTCAGAAAATGCAAAAATAAAAGCAGTTGTCAGGATTTCCAAGTTGGATGATTATGTCATGGCAGAACTCAAACTATAGACATTACATAGGATTCATATCAGTGTCGACCTCTAGTCATTACAAATATAGATGCACCACATAAGCAAAGTTTGGACAACCAATATGACGAGCTCGCATTATTCTTGAATGAAGGGTTATGGGAAATTAAATGAATGTCATGTTGCATTGGCAGAAGGATGGAGGGCGATATATGGAATTAAAAGATGATCATGAACAAAGATTATGAGAAACTTCAACACATGTTACCTACTGGTGGCCAATTTTATAAAAAATGTACAATAAATATCACATTAAATATATCACTCATATTAGTTCAAAACATAGGGGAATTTAGCTTATAATGATAATTCATTTGATTATGCTACCTGGTATCAATCTCATAAACTGTAAACATTTTCCATCCAAACCTTTAAAACACAATGTTGACGAACTAATATTTTAACCTTGGGGATAACAACCATTAGGGGAGTTTTGAGGTCTAAAATGGGCCTCCTAAGAAAATTATAAAATAATAGTGGAAATAATAAAACAAGATTAGATTACATCATCAAATTTTAGAAGGAAAAAAGATAAAACTATTTTTTTTAACTCGTATTTTTGACTTATCTCCCTATGGGGTTACTCAAATTTCAAGCGGAAACACTCGTTGGATGCATAATTTGATTCCTCATCTAAGGAGTACCCATGTTGCATATTTTTTATGGACCCTGCTACACAAAAAATGAGAAATACATGAAAAACATGATTGCAATTACGTTTTTTCATGTATTTCTCCTTTTTCATGCAGTAGGGTCCATCGAAAGTATGCAACATGGGTACTGCTTGGATGAGGAATTAAATTTTGCATCCAATGAGCACTCCCACTCAAAATTTGAGTAATACCTTAGGGAGATAAGTTGAAAATACGAGTTGAAAAAGTAGTTTTATTATTTTATTATTTTTAATCTTTTTACTTTTTACTCCAAAAATGGTGAATCATCCCCCATGGTTGACAACATCATCTTGAATCTTATTGGTTCTTAAAAAAATTATTTTGGTTCTACATTCTTCTTAGGAGGCCCATTTAGACCTCAAATTTCCCCTAATGCAACTGAGATAATATAAGATCTTGATTTTATAAATATTCGAAAGCCATGGGAATGTACGAGTCACATTAATAAGTTGTTTCCATCTTTATTTGCACATATAACAAGAATTCACAATCATAACTTATAAAACATTCAGGCTATCGACCAATGACCATATGTTATAAATATGTGTAGTGCACTCGAAAAATTTTATTCCATAATTTGATAATATAAATTGTATCTTTGACCTAAGAATCAAAATTATCATACAAAAATTGTCATCACTTTCTATGCAGGGAAATTTACGACCACAAAAATATAAAAAATATTTTGTAAGCATTCAAAAACCCTCGAGCAACTTCTTAGAGGATATCACATCCGAAATATAGGAAAAAAAAATAAAGTGTGATTTCGCATTGGAGGCGCTTACAAGAATGGTTCCCAAATCTCCACATTAAAAACTATACAATTTGAATGTATAATAACAATATTTTAACCTACTAATTTTAATCCTTATTCTTGTGCAAATGTGCAAAAAAAAATCTTCAATCACTTGCACTTATATTATTGCACATGGCAAAGACTTTTCATGTGACGATCTTAAGGTAGGGTCCCATCTAATAGATTCATTTTTTTATTATATAATCTTTTAAATATGTATTTGATTTACTTGTTAAGGGAATAGGGAAGATGTTTGCAATGGTTTACGAAATTTTCATAGTTGACATGTGTCACCACGTACGGTAGAGAATCATGGAAGTAACTAGGGAGAAGTTGAAGTGACAAAGCTTACCATCGAGCCATGAGATGATTGCACGTGTAATCTTAAACCATAACAATTGTCCCTAGGATCATAACTTGTTAGCCTTAGTAAGGGAGTCTAGTTATGAAATCATATAGATATATATGCTTAATTTATAATCATATATTATAGAGAGTCTATTGGCTTACAAATAAATAAATAAATTTCATCTTTTAATTTAATTATAATTTTAAAAATTTTATGTTGATATTTGTGTTTGTAATAATATTCTTAGAATTTTAATTTAATTATCAATAATTATTAGGTGCATGGTAGGGATTTAAACTCCATGAAATATTTCAAAATATTTTTAGTAGTAGTCACAAATCAAAGGTTGAGACTTACTTAAAAAGTGGTTGTCATTTCTACCATTTTAATTAAATTGATTAATTGAAAAAGATGTCATATGAATGTGTCATATAAACATGAGTTATGATTTTTTGAGAATGTATTAATAAGTTATGATATTGGCACATAATATTGTAACAAAATAAGTGTTTTAACAAAATCTATTTACAAATTAAGAATCTCTAGTATAAAATGGGAATAAATCTTTATGATTAAAAATCTTGCTATATATATATAATTCATATAACGATTTTTTTTAATTAATTATACTAATTATAAATTAAAATAAAATTATTATTTGTCATTTTTTAATCATGATAATATGAAACGTAATAAATAATGAATATCATATTTTGATATTGTTGATTATTTAAATTATACAAGACCACATAGCTAGCGTTCCCACTGCTTAGTTTAATTATTGAACTTTGAAAACTATGAACTAACTACCACATTTGAACAAGGGTCACATTTTAGATATTCCCGCTTAGTTTAAGTATAGTTAAATGAGAGTAAAAAGCAATGAAGACATACCTGAATGGACAAATAAAGTTTTTTTTCAAGAGATAACCTAAGACTTATATAGTATGTAGACATTCGAATAAATTAACGCTAAATATAGTTTAAAGATAAGTGGACAAAATTGTATGTAGAAGAACCATAAATCTTACTTACTATGAAAAATATGTTGGCATTGTTTGTAATGTTGTTAAAATAATATGACTATTTGTAATGCGGTTAAACTAACAACTATACAACTATAAATGTTACCATGTAGTAAAAAATTATACTAACCTATTCCAAGAAGACAAATTAACAAGGAACCAGTAAAAGTTGGTTGCACTACAAGCTAAGGAAAATAAATAGTGCCCAACATTATTAAGCATGTGAAATATGCAAAAGTAAAAACTTGAGAAAAATAACCTTTAAAAAAATTTAATGAATTTGTATTCTCAAATAATAAAAAAGTGAAATTAAACATTGCAAAAGAGGTTTTCTCTAATAAATTTAGGAACTATCAAGTATTAATGAGGCATAATAGTGGAGTTTGGAGTGGATATGAAGGCTATACTATTACTTTCGTGTTTCTAGTTTGGTAAGCCTTGTTAATTTAAATTGCAACTCACCCCTTTATATTCATTATCTAGTTCATCTCTAACCAAACCGATTGGCTTTCCCTGAAATTCACACAATAATATTTTCCCTTTGCATGATGTGATTGCATATCTGAAACTTTGCACATTAAATTTTCACCTTATAGTCTTTTTTTATTTGCTTCCTCACCATCTATCAATACATTAAATGTTCTCCTCCTATATGAGGTGACTATAGCCCTGAAACTTCACATGTTAATATTCTCCCTTTGCATGATGTGACTGCATATCTAAAACTTTGCACATTAAATTTTAGCCCCTGTATGACGTGATTGCGTCCTAAAACTTCACATTAAATGTTCTCCTTCTGCATGAGGTGACTATACTTGTAGGCTGTCGTTCTGACATAAAATTAGAATGGGGTTGTGAAAGTCGATAAATTTGACGCGTTCGACTGCAAATTTCAATTGAACTCATTGACCATGTTATCTATTTATAGCCATAAGGAAAGTTATCAATGTACATACAGGGATATCCTATTATTAAAAAGAAGAAAATCTCCAGAGCATAAACATCAATTAAAATTTTAACTTTCAAGTTCCATCGGTTGATCAACAACAACGAGGTAGTCAGTCACTGTTGTTGGCATTATGATGCATGTGTTGTACTTGATGGCAACCCACTTATAGCAGAACAACTCACTTGTATATGGTAACTAGATGAATCTATGTAACTAGATGAATCTACAGGAGAGATATCAGATGTGACAGAATGCATGGCAGTTGTGTTTACAGATGTGACAAAATGCAGGGAAGTTCAAAGGAATCAGTTCAGAAGTAATGTACAATGGAAAATCACATTATAACAGGTCTATTCAAAGGGAACAAAGTAATGATACAAAAGAATAGGATGAAGGAACAAAGGACTATAGATCAGAATCAAGAAGTTGAATAAAAAGGACATTTTCAGGTATGTTAAGTTGTATACGTGGGTTCACTGTAGAAAAAGAGCGTATACATGCAAGTTAACAAAACAAAAGGAGTGTATACGTATACATGCACTTTCACAGGAGGAAAAGCACGTACATGTTGGAAAACCAAGGTTTTGGTCCGAGGTATTTAGTCCAAGGTATTTTGGTCCAAGGTATTGATCCAAGTTATTTAGTCCAAGGTATTGACCCTAGGTATTGGGTCCAAGGTATTGGTCCTAAGTGGTTTTGGTCCAAGGTATTGAGAAAGGCCTAAAACTATATAAGGAGGAGAAGATCATTAGGCCAAAGGTGTGCAAGTATTGAATATCTTATGAAGTGTTAGATCAAATATGCAAGTTATGGGTTTCTGATGCTTCGCTTGATCTGAACTAAGGATGCACCTATGTGGTTGATGATGGATGATGGATCAGGATCATAAGGCCTGAAATTAATTATCATTATGTGATCTGATAATGGATGGGATAGATCTGATTCCTAACACATGTTTTATCCTTTATACTTGATGATCTCGGTATGTCTAAAGTCGGGAATTGCAGTGAAGTTATAAAGTTCTGGGTTATGCTTTGTGTTCTGGTGATTGCATTCTAGTGACATTGTTCTGAATGTTCAGATTAATTGTGATTTGCTTCAGTGATGATGGGTTGTCAGTGATTGATTGATTCAGTTGTGGTTGATTCAGAGAGTGATGATTGAGTTTCAGTGATTAGTTGATGCAGATGTATTTGATGGTGGTATTGCAGTTATGATTTTGAGCTTCAATGTTGTTGATGGGTCCAGTATGAAAATTGGATGAAACATGGCCTTCAGATTATGGTGTTGTGTTCTAGGAGTATCCAGTCTGAAAATTTATGAAACGTGGTCCCTGGAGGAAGAGAGAAGGTCATAACCTTCTGTAGGCCGACGCCTACATACTGGTAAACATATTGGCCAGTACAAGAGCCAGGGGGTTGGAGCTCCCTTCCAGTAGCAGCTAGAAAATGAGTGAAGGTTGGAGCCTTCTGTAGGTCAGCGCCTATGTACTAGTAAATGGATTGGCTAGTACAAGAGCTAGGGGGTTGTAGCTCCCTTCCAGTAGAAGCTGGAGAATGAGAGAATGTTGTAGCCTTTTGCGGGTGGGTGCTTGTGTACTGGTATGAGCCTGCACCAATACAAGATTGTAAAAAGATTTTCTTATTATTAAAAAAAGATAGAGACAACAGTAGCAGGTGGTTTTCACCCACATTGGGTTTCCACCTTACATCTTGGTGTTCATGTGTGTTGCTTACGTGTGATGGTTTATTCTATTATTACTACACATGGTTACTGTTTAATGTTTAATAAAGTACTGATGCACTGATTAAAGATCAACATATGATGAATTAATTGAATCATAAGTTCACTAGATATATGTTGGTTGCCTTAAGAATAGTTGCATGCACACGCGAGTTCCCTTCACTGAAGTAGCATATATAAATCTGATTATGGAAATGAAAAATTTATTGATTTGTAAATACCGATTCACCCCCCTCTCAGTATTATTTCCAACAACTATGCCCTTCTCCATTGGCCATGCCTCTAACTAACCCTCTGTCCAATTTAATGCAACCTAAATGTCCAGTCTAGGGTCCGTCTCTCAACAATATATGTTAGTGGAAAATTAAATGAAATATGAAGAAAAGTTGGTCATCACTATCAGTGTAATGATTGATTCATCCCATGGTTATTGCTATAAAAACGTGTTCACTGTGACACATTAGTAGAGGCTTCTTACTCTTCTGGTGGCACTCTCTGCTGTAGTCATCACAAAGTTGAGAAGGAGAAGGTTGGCTGATTAAGATGAAGATGAATAGAATGTTGTTTATTGTGTTGGGACTGTTAGTAGCAGCAGCTTCTACTTGTCATGTAAACGCAACTCGAAACTTAGAGAATGGAGTACATGACCATCCATATAAGCTCAAAAACTTTATCAGAAGCGGAGGAGGCTTGGGAGGAGGTAGCAGAGTCGGTGGCGGTGGAGGGTTGGGAGGAGGAGGTGGCAGAGTCGGTGGCGGTGGAGGGTTGGGAGGAGGAGGTGGCAGAGTCGGTGGCGGTGGAGGGTTGGGAGGAGGAGCTGGAGGTGGCTTGGGCGGTGGTGCTAGAGGTAGTCCATAGAAAAGTTTTTTCATGGTCTACACACATCCAACCCTTAAGCAACACGCCTTCAATTTTCTACGTATAGATATAAATCTATTTTTGAATGGTGGAAGAAATCTCCTACCTCCCTATTCTTTATGCAATGAACGATTAGAAATGGGAATCGAGTCATTAGGAGACGTAAATCAATCACTTTGATAGGCGTTTCAGTGCTAGTACCTCAATTGAATAAGGTTTTAAGTGAGATCGATTGCTCCAATGGGCTTGGTCTCAGACTTGTTCAAACTAGTACAAGTCCTAACGGTGATGGTTGTACATCACATAAAAAATTAATTTATAAAATTGTCCAGGAATGTTTCAGTTCACGATTTAGCCCTCAACACAAAACACAAAACCAAAGCCATTTTATATATATTTATAGTCGTACTTAAATGTCATGATTACACATATTGTTGTAATTAAATGTCATACTTTTAAGTGTCATGATTACAAAATAAAAAGGTAACTATTTTGACCAATTAAATAAAAGAAAATAATTTTTATTTTTTTTTTATAAAGTAAATCTTATAAAACACAATTTAATTTTTGATCCTCCACCAAATAATTCGTAAGCAACATGTATATCGAATATGATATACCTGCATACAGTAGAATCTCGAATCATTGTGGTGCTGCCGAGTGGAGGAGTGCTGTCGAATAGCAACCAGCCAGGTCGCTCTCACCTTTGCGGTCAACCTATGGCTATCTTGCAGGTGCGTGATTTTGGAAGGTAAGGATCATGCATGCCTTCCTTGCTCTCACACCGCCATGTTTCTCCCCTCTCCCCCTGTAACAGCTGAGTTTTTTGTCTGAAGCGATTCCCATGCATGTTCGAATCACTACTTCAGACGTTTTTTTCCCCGCCCCACCTGCTGACAGTTGTTTCTGGTCTGAAAGCGGTAGCATTACATGCAAAACCACCTTGTGACACGCTCACTCCTTCGTTTGCTGGGCATCTGGCTCTGAATTTTTTCATAAAACCAGTTTCTGACGTTAGGGAGAAGGTTTCGTTCACCCCTCTCTCCCCTGTGCATTCAGGCGCAGGGTCGGGCTAACCTCATAATTTCACATTTCCTTTCCATGTGCATTCAACCTCCATGCTTTTCAATTATACTGGTTTTATTGGTTTTATATGCACTGGTTTCAAATCATCTAGTTCTGGTCTGCTGGCGGATTATAGGTGCTCTTCCCTCGGCATGCACTCGGAAAAAGGTCAGGTTTTTCTGTTCTCAGTCTGAATTTAAATGGTTTTTCTTATGGTTAACAGTAGCATCTCTGAAACGATATAGTTCTCAGAACAGTCAGTATGTTAGTAGGAATAGATGTGCTCTATTTTGCTTTAAAAAAAAAGTTTGAATACTGTCTGCGCATCCAAAATCCTCCATTCCCGAAGTACTGTATGCACAACTTCAAGCTCATATGCCAGGGTCTGTAATTTTCAGTGTTATCCGGGTATTCATTCAGAAAGTGAAGAATTACTTAGTTATCTATAAACCATGCTCAGATTTCCATTTTAAAATAGGTTCTTGGTGGTGTATTTATGAAATATATTGTTGTTGTATAACATGCCCGGATACATCATCTTGAAAATCAATATGCAGAGTCGAATTTTCTAGGTATGTTTAGGGTGGTTACATGTTATGGATTGCTTGATTAGCCCTCTAGTCTACCAAGGATGATGTTTCTCTCACACTCTGGAGGAGCGGGAGTTCCCCTGGGCAGTAATCTATAGTTTTTTCCTACAAAGCTTGGCCCTGGTTTTTCCGGACCAGAAAACTCATCCTCAAGGGACTGGAAAATTCAAAATCCCGAACCCGGTGGTTGAAAGCCTGCAGAGCAAGGAGATTCAAATCTCATAGTTTTTAGGGAGGATAGTACTATAGGTGATGTGTCATGTACTTGGGGGAATGTAGAATTTAGACCAGTCCTTCATCCATATTTTCCCTCATCAGGCTACGTCATCCAGCTTTATTATTTCAGGGCAGCTGGCTACATGAGATCTTGTGCCTCCCTCGAAAAGTGAGATCCTTTTCTCGAGGCTTCCATTTGCCTGTACCCATGTCAAGAAAGTCTTAAATTTCCATCTTTGGCCTTATCTTATCTAGGTAATATGTTCAGAAAAAGGGCAGATTCTATTTATTAGTTGAGTAAATTCCCGATCCGGGAAATCCAGTCAGGACAAAAGGTACTTTAGCAAAGTCAGGGGGAGGATTTTGGCGTCGTATGGATTATGCATCTGACATATCGGCCACGGAGGCCATGATACGTGCTGCAATACAGGCCGAAGCTGGATGGGAGGGCGCCACGTTATCAGGTGGCTGGCAGTCTACTCTTGATGACGTGGTTGTCCAACCAACACTGCCAGTTGCTGACTGGGATGGTGAAGGGTCACAAAGAGCACAAGATTTTTGGGAGGTCAACAAAAAAAATTCTTTTCAACAAAAGGAAAAGGTAATATGTGAACATGCAAACCGCTATAATAAGAATCGGAAGCCTGTTAAAACCACCCCCCCGCCAGCTGCTATAAATCTGGACAGTATCTATTTGACCGAGCGCATATCAAGCCTACAGGAACTTGCTTTGGTGGGCAGGTGGCACTTCCCAGAGATGGATGATGCCATGATGCGGAAATGGCTGGAGATTCAGTGGAAACCACTGATTGGATATATACCTATCGTTTCTAATCTCATGAAAGACTGGTATTGTTTTCATTTTCTGAGTGCCAGTGATCTAGATACCATTCAGAAACGTCCCTGGGTTCATAAAAGGAGTTTCCTTGCCCTTTACAAGTGGTATATTGGGTACAACCCACTGAAGAACACTCCTTCAAATAACTTAATATGGGTCAAACTCCCTGGCCTTCCTCTGGAGTTGTGGTCGAAGGAAACTTTAACTGAGATAGGTAATGCCATAGGAAAGTGTGTCTATGTTGACCCAAGATGTCTTGGGGAAAAGGACAAGCGAATAGCATGGATTCTTATAGAAAAGGCTTTCAGGGGAGGGTTTCCCGACCACATAGAGATAGCTTGGAGAGATTTAAAAATAGATCAGAGATTGGATTTTTGGGGAATCCCCTTCAGATGTTCAGCATGTCACAGGACAGGACACTTGATCAAAAACTGCCCTCGGCGCCTTGCTCCAAAAAATAGACCGCATCATGGAAAAATCCAGACAGATACCAACAAATATAAGATGAATCCCCAGCCTCCTGAAAAGGCAAAGCCATCTTCCACAATTAGCTTATCTCTGTCAGAACATGATGAGATGCAAGAATTTACAAATGTGGGAAAATATATCAGTCAATCTCCCCAGTATTATTCACAGGATATTTCCCATCCATCAATATTGTCTCAGAGTCATTGCACCATGCCGGAAAGCTCGAGAAGGTTAGTATCCACTCCCGATAAAATGACCCAAGCTATTTAGTGTTCGCCCCCCTAGAACCAAATGATGATAAAGAAGTCCCTCCCCCTCCACCGACTACCCAGCCTTTCAAAGATTTTACTGTGGGCTCCCAAACCATATTTATTTCATCACTCTCCCCATCGCCCAAAAAGGGAGCTGCTCCATCTATGAAAGGAAAAGAGCCCATGATTTCAGCTACCCCTCTAAATTCCCCCGTATCATCTCCAACAAATTTGCTTGATAGTGACATAGACTATCTTCTAAGCAAGAAGTCACTCGAACTGGAACCCTTAACCATTCATAAACCAAGGAAACCATCACCTCCTCTTATAAGCCCTGACTCTGCAAGAAATATAACAATGAGAAGAAAGAATAACAGAGGCAGTCGACATTTTAGGGGGAGGGCGGTTGACGCAGATAGAGAAGTAAGGAACCTGTCTCTTGTTGATGTACCCATCATTGATATGTCAGAGAATCGACCTCTTAGAGCAAGAGCGGTTGAAGAAACCCCTCAATGACTTTCATCATATCTATGAACATAAGAGGTCTGGGAGCAGACCGAAAATTTTTGGCGCTAAAGAATATTTTCCATTCAGCTCAGCCAAAAATTATATTAATACAAGAAACTATGCATAGCAATTCTGCCTCCATCTCCTATTTTAGGAAAATGTTCCCACCTGGCACTTGGTTGCCTCAGAAGCAAAAGGCCTGTCAGGGGGGTTGGCAGTCTTATGGGACCCTGTTTGGATTAGAGAAAAGGCTTATAAATGTTTTGCGGGCATTCTCATCTCGGCCTCTATTCGAGGAAAAGACTGTCCCATTAATATTTTAAATATCTACGCCCCATACAAGAACAGGTTCCCATTCTGGGAAAAATTATTTGCATCAGAAATTTTTGATATTGAATCCTTGATGATTGCAGGAGATCTCAATGTAACTCTAAATCTAGAGGAACGATGGGGGATAAGCAGGAAAAGAGACCCGCTGGCAGATCGTATCAAATATGAACTTCTGCACAGGAATCTTGTAGACATAAATCCTGCTAAAATGATGCCAACATGGGACAATGGAAGGATAGAAGAGGCGTATATTGCAAAAAGAATTGATCGATTCATTGTACATGTTAGCATTATTGATAGAATGGGTATGCCTTACTCCTCCATTGGAAATGTATTCATATCTGACCATAGGTTGATATATCTCAGCTGGAGGGAAAAGGGGTTTAGGAAAGGGTACCCTTTTAAATTTAACAGGTCATGGCTAGAAGAACCAGATTTTAATGATATCATAACAAGAACCTGGAAGGATTTATCAGCAAGAGACAAGATCCCCCCTTTTTTGACATTTAGAGACAAACTGGCCTCGATGAGAAAGGTTGTAAAAGAATGGTAGTTTAAGAAAAGACATATGGACAGAAAGGCCCTTCGGGAAATACAGATGGAATTGGATAGTATCTCCAGAGTCCTGGTTGCTAATACTCTTCCATTTAATATGAGATGTCGTATCAACGAGCTTGAAAGGAAGAAACAAAAAATTCTGAAGCAGGAAGAAGCCTCATGGAGACTTAAGAGTAGGGCGATTTGGCTCAAGGAAGGTGACAAAAACACCAAATTTTTTCATAGGTACGCAAATTCCAGGCGTGAGAAAAACTCCATATGGAAAATAAGCGATGGTCAGGGGGGCTTCCTTTTCTCCCAACAAGACATCCAAAAGGAAGCTGTAAGATACTTTGAAAAACAATATAAAAGAATGGATGTTTGCAGGTTTCAGGATATTTTATGGGGCATAGATCCATTCCCTCAAATGTTTGATGATGGAAAAAATGAATGCCTTTTCCAGCCCATAACAGAGGGGGAACTTCTAGGAGTTATGAAGTCCTTCAAGAAGGACAAATGCCTTGGCCCGGATGGCTGGACAATAGAATTCTTTATCCACTTCTATGATCTCATCAAACAAGACCTGCTGAGGATGGTCGAAGCAGTGAGAATCTCAGGCAGCATACACCAGATAATGTCCTCTACTCAAATAACACTCATCCCAAAGAAAATGGAGGCTGAATCCTTCAAAGACTTTATGCCAATTTCCCTCTGCAACATAACTTTCAAAATCATCACAAAAATTATTGTTGAAAGGATCAAATCTACCTTAGCTTGTTTTTTAACAAAGGATCAGCATGCTTTTTTAAAAGGAAGGAATATATTGGATGTTGTCGCCAACACGCAAGAAAGTTTGTTCACCATGCTTTCAAATAAATCTGAAGCTGCCATATTGAAAATTGATCTACAAAAAGCATATGATTGCTTAGATTGGGGGTTTATCAGATGCTTATTAGCAAAGATTGGCCTGAAATCCAATATAATAAATTGGATCATGGCATGCGTGGAGAAAGTAAACTATGCTGTCATCATAAATGGGATCCCATCCCCTTTTTTTCTTGCAAAAAGAGGTCTACGTCAAGGCTGCCCCCTATCTCCTCTTTTGTTTATCTTGGCAATGAATTCATTAAGTCTTCATATTAACAAAGCAGTTAGTGAAAACAGGTGCAGACCTATGAAGATTTGCAGAAACAACTACATTTCGCATAACTTATTTGTAGATGATGTTCTCATATTTGAAATGCTATGCAGAGTCACTTGGGTACAACTTCATGACATTCTGAAAAGATTCCAAGATGCTACTGGTCTTCAAATTAACAAATAAAAATCCACCCTCTTCCATAATGATATCAACATGGAAACAGTAGAATGGATTTCAGCGCTGTTTGGGATAGAGATGCAGTCCATCAAAAATGGATTAAAATATCTGGGATTTCAGCGAAAAGCAAAGGGATACTCTAAAACGGACTGGCAGTGGATAATAGACAGGTACTACAAAAAGATATTTGCTTGGGAATATAAGTTCCTATCATTGGCAGGAAGAATTATTCTATCACAAGCAGTATTAACTCAACTTGCTGTATACTGGGCACACTTATTCTTCCTCCCTGCAAGCATCATCCAGAAAATGAATAAGATAACTGCAAACTTTATATGGGGCGGCAAATCAGAGCAGAGAAAATATCATCTTACTAGAATGGAAAAGATCTCTATGCCGAAGAATTCAGGTGGTTGGGGACTACTGGACTTGAGAACTTTTGGGAAGGCGCTCCTGTGCAAATCACTATGGAGAGGGATTTATGGAGAGGGCCCCTGGAGCATCACAATAAAGAAGAAATACATGGGCAACAAAGATGTGGCACATTGGTACAGATTAGGGAGGATCGGATCCAAGTATGGGTCAGCAATTTGGCTCAGCTTTCGAAAGATTGAGCACTATTTTCTAAAGAATTTGATATGGAGCTTTCAATCTGGCAGTAGGATTATCATTGGAATAGACCCTTTCATATGTGGTCATGAAAAGATATCTCCTCCTGAAATACTCGTAAGCTTCTTCCATAGGAAGGGTTTCTTCACCTGGGACAAACTCATAGCAACATGGCAGGGTCCTATCCCTCTTTGGAAAGAGGCTGACAGTATGGGGATGTCTGAGTCTTTGGCAAGACATTGGAACATAATCAGAGATGGCTTGAGAAGTTGTCGTTTACATCATTCTTTGCTAGAAGATGTTCTTATCTGGAAAGTGCCAAATGCAAGTGCCCAAGTTTGTGTTAAAGACATTTACATAAACTTGATTGGTTTAAAAATACCACGCGCTATCCCTACTTTTCCATCAATTTTCTGGAAAACCGAATGCCTCCCAAATTAACATATTTCTCATGGTTGGTATTCTACAATAAGATCCTGTCTTGGGAAAATCTGAAAAAAAAAAGAAATTGGCATGGGTCGGGCTTTTGCTTAATGTGTGAATCAGCCGAGGAAAGCAACTATCATATGTTTTTCCAATGCCAGAAAACGCTACTATTATGGTATGAACTGGCAGCTTTATTAGGTTTCCCTGTTGTGACTCATCCTTCCACGCAAGAAGCTTTCCATTGGTGGAGTGGGCAGAAAGATTCATGGAGACCAATAGTTATCATAGTTCTTTGGTGTGTATGGAAGTGGAGAAACAACATAATTTTTCAGCCAGGAAAGAGCCTTTTATGGCTATGCTACAGAATGTTGTATCCATCTATGAATCCCTGCCGGCTAAGGATCACAAAAGAAAATTTGTCAATAGGAACGAGCAAGAAGATAATCACTCAGGGGTCCCAAGAGCATATTTTGATGGTGCTTCTCAGCAAAATTCTTGTGGTTGTGGGGTACATATCATAATGGATGAGAACCTTCAATATCTCATCTCATGGAATGGAGGAAAGGGCTTTAACAGTATGGCTAAGGTGATGGCTCTAGCGGGTCTTCTTACTTTCTGCATATTCTTTGATATTCAGTGTGTTTCAATCTATGGGAATTCCAAAATCATGGTCGATCACGTTATGGGAAAATGCTGCATCAGATACCCACACCTTGCAAATTGGATGGACAGAGTTATATATTTATGGGGCAAAGTGAAAGGATGCTCCATTCAACACATCTATAGATCCCAGAACCAGCAAGCAAACAGTTTATCAAAGGAAGGGCTTCTATCTCAAACAGGTCCCTGGATCATGAAGGTAATATCTGCCGAGAAATCCTTTTCCATCCAGGATTTCTCCTTCCCTGGTTTTTAATTCACTTTTTGAAACTCTCCAGGTATGCTCTGTTTTTTGATCTTTATGTTATATATCCTTGAATATGTATGGTTTATGAATGGTCGATCCATCTCGGCAATAAGCTTATATCCCAGGAAATATCATGTGACTGTGCAAAAAGTCTTGTATATGGTTAATTGTGTGTCAGCTCCAAAGCTTTCATTCCGGATGCACATAGTATCCAGTTTTGTTTTTTTAGTTTCTGAACCTCTCCAACTTTTAAAAGCTTACGATGTACTATTTGTTATCTTTATATTGTCTCAATATAATACAATCATGCTTTTTCATTCTGAAAAAAAAAAAAAAAAAAAGGAGGAAGAAAACCTACCTACAACAAAATAATAACTACTTTAATTTTATTATAAATAATTTAATTATAATTTATACCTTACAATGACTCACAACTCATAAATGTATGAAACAAAAAAAAAAAAAGATATAATTATATTCTAATTATAATTGGAGTTGTCTATAATGCGACTTTTTGGAGATTCCAGTGGCGGAATCTGACGGGAAAAATTGAGGTTAAATCTTGATTTGTATTATTTAAAATGGTTTTTTAACTGCATATTTGGATTCAGCACCCTGAAAAACCACTGGGACGCTTTGATTGTGCAGAAACTAGCTATCAAACTTGCGATTCCAATAAATTGCTACCGGATTTTGACAAGAAAGACCGGCCAAAAAAGCTTCCAAAAAATCGTATTATAGACAATTGCATTATAATTTATACATCACAACGACTCATAAATGTATTCCGCCCAAAAAAAATATTGAAGAGTTTGTATAATGCAATTTAAAACGTTGTAACTTATATCAGCATCATTTGAATTTGTACGGTGAATGCACCATAAAATAAATAAATAAATAATGGGAAAAAAAATGAAACTAATTATATTGAAATGTTTTTATAATGCAATTTAAAGCGTTGTAACTTATTTAAACATAACTTGAATTTCTCTGTGTATGCATGATAAAAAGGAAAAATGAAACTGAATAATATTTTATTGAACGACTTTCTTTCCCCTTTTGTCCTGATCACCCTTCCCGTTTAGAAGAAGATAAGTTGGAGTGGGCTTATTCTAAATTATATAAATTTATTTTGAATTATATGGTTTTTTTAATTTATTTTTTATATTTTATTTTATTCGAAGAAGATGACTGTAATGGCATATTCTAAATCATATAATTTTATTTTATTTATTTATTTTAATTTTTTTAATATTTTATAATTAATTTAAATTATTATAAATTTATTTTGATTTTTATGAAATTTAAATTTTAAAAATATTATTAATATAAATTTATTTTAATTTTGAATTTACAAAGTATTGAGAAATCAAAAAAAAAATTGCTTCAAAATTAGCAGGAAATTTAATTTCTTTATGTTTTTGGTAGATATAGAGTAAAGATAAAACTATGATGATTTAAAATAAATTTAAAATATATACATATATGGAGTTAAGATAAATTTATATTGATTTTGAGTACAACATTGATAAAATGTTTTAATAAATTGATAATTTAAAAATAATTTTGAAATATATATCAGGGAGATGAGTTAAATCTATATTGGTTTTAATTAGAATATTGATAAAATATTTTAATAATTTTTTATTTGTACTTATTTTTTATAATATGTACATAGTTTACATTAAAATATTTTATTTTTTTATGATTCACATTCTGCATATTAAAATGTTAATACATACCTCTATATCTCATTGGAAATAGAAAGCATATACATTAATATTTTTAAAAGTGTCACACATCTATCTGTTTATCTAAATGTCACATGTCTCTCACACACACTTTTATATATATGTTACACGCCAGCGCCATATTAAGCATAGAGGAAATTACAAATCTCATACATATTTTTAGTTTTATATGTGTATGATGTAAGCTCCATATTAAATATGGAAGAATTTACAAATCTCTCACAAATTTTGAATTAAAAAGAAAACATTATCTTTCTTTCTTTATTAAAATTTTGAATTCAAGATGCATATTAAAATATTTGATTAATGACCCACATTAAACTTTTTTTATTATTGATATTTTTTAAAAATATTATATATCAATTGCATATAAGAATGTAATAAATTACACATCTACATCATCATACTGGAAAGTGGATATATATATATATATATATATATATATATATATATATATAATTTTAAATTATTTTAATTTTCTCTATAAAGTTTATATATATTATTTAATATGGACACTGAAATATTTTATTTATAGTTTTACTATTTTTTTGGTATCAATATATTTTTGTTTCAAATATCACATGTCAACTAAACATAGAATGAATTGCCCATCATATAATATCTATAATAATATCAAATAGAATTTTCGGAATAATCACATAGTTGATTTGGAGTCTACGTTTCGAACCATCTATAATAACATAGTTGATTTGGAGTCGACTTTTCCAACCATCTATTGTGGTTCATCCTCAGGACAAGGATGAAAAACCAGATCTGAGATTACGTATAAGTATAAATAGCAGCACATGGGGACATCTCTACTAATCTTAGATCTGGTTTTTCATCCTTGTCCCAAGGATGAACCACAATAGATGGTTCGAAACGTCGACTCCAAATCAACTATGTGACTATTCTGAAAATTTTATTTGATAATGATATGGATCAAGTATGAAACCAATAATATTATTTTTACATGTTATTTGTCAACATAGGAGACCATAGACTTCCTAAGCTAGCTTTAAATTCCAGCCAAAACCACCTAAGGCTCAAACTAGGTTGGTATAAAGACACCAGGGCCTGGTTAAACCATTGGGAGATCGAAGAGGATGTTGCATTGCAAAAAATTAATAACATTAAAAATATTGTTACTTCTAAGTTCAAAGGAAAAATGTGGTGTAAGAAAGATTTAGTAGCTAAAAGAAAATTAAGATATTATAAGGAGGTCATCAACCCCACCCTAGAAGATCAAAAGTATCTCTCTGTTTTAACTAGCTCAAAGAAGAAAATTAATATAGCCAAGATTAGAACGAACTTTCAAGAGCTCCATAGTGAAACGGGTGGTTGGGAAATTCTAAAACACCATGGATGGAAAGGTTCTAGCATCTCTGTGAGAATACGAACATCTACGATGAAAATCACTTCCTCTTAGAGTGCCCTGCGTACAACCACATTAGATTTCATTTTCAAAATCTTTGTTGCAATACTGACCTTCCTAGCCTTTTATGTTGTCAAAATTACAGTGAGCTCAGGAGGCTTCTCTCCAAGCTTTTTGAGCATAGGAATAAAATCTTAAATCAAACTAAATAGTTCTTTTCCTTAGGTCCGATAGACCAAAATTTGGTCTCAGTGGACATTAACCACCACCACTACCACCACCATCATCATCAATTAAAGAATTACGTGTATCCCTAATACTAAAAGCTATTTTTTTACTCTCAATTATTAATTTTCTATATAAAATTAATATAAAATTAAAATGAAAACTCAAATATTTTATTTATGAAGAACTTTGATTTCTATTATTATTATTATATTTAATTTGTTAAATAACATTACAAAACCACATTTCCACTATACTAAATTATATATATATATATATATATATATATAATTTTATTTTTAATTTTAAAACCTTTTATAATATTATTTTATAAAATAAGATATATTTTTTCCCGAATTCTAAAACACCTTATTAAATATTTTATCTTTTACTATTAATTAATTAAGTTAAAGTGATTCTTTGCACGAACTTAAATCAACATATAGGTTGATTCATTCTATTGATACCTTGCTTATTTAAACATAATTTGCTTTATTTTTATTGAGGCCAATAGAGGGAAATCCATATCATCTTCTTAGGTTGTTTATTTAAATATAATTTTTTTTTTTTTTCCAAATCTATCTATATTTATTTAATATTTTGTATATACTTATAATTTTTTATTTATATCAATATATGTATATTTAATAATGTATATATTAATTAGTATAGATTTTTTTAAGCATGGATTTAGCCTGGATCGATGGGATCAAATATTTTCATGTGCAAATGTTTTTTTAAAAGAAAAATTTGGAAAAGAAAATTGTTGTGTATGTGTGTGTATTTCGTTGTTTAAAATGTATTTTTGATGCTATATAAAGTACTTAAGTTCAATTAGTAAGTCCAAAAAATATGTACTTGATTTTAGGAAAATTTCCCCCAAAAATTTTTAAAAGGCCCAAAATGTAAAATAGTGACACTACTTCAAACGTTTTACCTATAATTTTTTTTTTTTCAATTGTTTTATATGATATATATACATGATTTTTCTAAACAATCTATAATATAGACATAGTTGACATTAAAATATTTTACATAACATGTGCATTGAGACATTTTATCTATGAACTACATTGTCCACATTAAAATGGTTTGTTTTGTTATTGATATATTTTTAAGTATAGGTCAATCAATAATCCTATTGATGACCCAAATTGAAATTTTTTATTATTATGAATATTTTTAAATATGACATATTAATTTTATATTAAGAATTGAATCAATTACACATCTCCCTTATCATTCTTGTCTCTCTTATCATTCTTATCAAAAAGTAGCTGATATTTATTTATTTATTTATTTATTGTTAACTTACAGTTACTATTTTTCTTTGAATATTGCATATTTTATTATATACAATTTCTCATTTTCTTTCTTATATATATATATAAGGTTGATATGTACATAAATTAGTTTAAAAATATCTTCAAATAGTTTATTTAAGTCTTGTATGAAATACTTTTAAAAAGTATAAAGTTTCAACATCTTACTCATTTTATTTTTACTTCTAATTACTTCATTTTTTAACTTGAAATGAGATTATTTTATTTATGATTGAGAGTGAGTGAAATATTCTTACCACATTGGGTAGTAATATCAACAAAAATCGAGTGACAATACTAAAGTTGGGTTTGTTGATGTTTTATAAAGAAAATCTAAAATCCAATAAAGATCTCAAAGAATGGGGTCACAAAAGCAACAAACAATTACTTTAAAGGTTAGTAAAATAGTTAGTTAATTCTAGGAGGATAACTTTCACGATTGAGGAGTTTCACCCCTAACCGTCAAATACTCCATGAAAGTCATTTTTATGAAATGTAAGATGCCTTAACAGAAAGTCAAAGCAAAGGATTCTAAAAAACAAAATTCAATTCAAATGATGTTGTAGGAAAAAGAATATAGTAATGATATGTTATCCAAAATAGAAAATATCTACTAGAAAGGATGTAACTTAATAACCATTGATGTGCAGGGGCATTAAGAGGGATCATGGGAATCCCTTGAAACTTATATTAAAAAACTTTTTCTTTATAACAAGAGCAATTACAACTTAATTTCAACGAATTAGATTAGTTGAATCAAGATTCATATCCAATACTTACGGACCCAACTAGCAAGGAGCAAAAGCAACCTTCCTTAAAGAAATCCAAGCCATATATTTGCTTACTGGGAACGGATACTAGATTCTTAGAGGATACTTTAACATAATAAAATCCTTAGAGGGAAAAAGAGGATGAATGAAAAGGCTAGATGCAGAATTAGAGCTCTTCGAACAAATCATCAGCCAATTGATTTTGATATCTATTGAAACTACCAATGGAAAAGTAAAAGAGGAGCTTCTCACGAAAGTACCTCCAGATTAGATAGATTCCTAATATCAAAATCTCTAATGGTTACATGATTGAATTTATAGGAAACTATACTTCCATGCATGGGGTCAAATCACTGAGCCATACACTTAGCCCTGGATTGGACTAGGAACCCAAGAAATTTTATTTGAGGATTTGAGGATTTTTGGCTAAGTCACCCCTCTTTTTAGTAGAAAAATTCCAAATGTTGGGAAGAAAGACTCTGCCATGTATCGCTTGCAACAAAAGCTAAAATATATGAAATCTTTTCTAAAACAATGGAACGAAGAGGAATTTTGAGACATTTGTAAAACTCAAAAAGATTTAAATGAGAAAATGTAAGTAGTCCAACAACAAATTGTACTATATGGAAGGACAAAGGAACTTACCAAACAAGAAACCTAATTACAACTAAAATAGAGGAAAAAATAATTAGGAGGAAATTCTATGGAAGAAAAAATCAAGAGTGCAATGGTTGAAAGAAGGGGAAAAGAACACAAAATTTTTCGATAGATAAATGATTCAATACATGAACTATAGTAAAATTTCAAGTATAAAAAATAGCCAAGGAGATAGGATAAAACCATATGCATACATCGAGAAGAAGCTAATATAATTCTACAAAACCTCTCTCAGTAAACTTCAAACGAACAAAGGAATAGCCATACAGAAGATCACTCAACACATCCCCTCAGAACATAATGTTGAACTACTAAGGGAAATCACTCTCCAGGAAATTGAGTAAGTAATAATGGAAATGTTGAAAGCTAAATCCCTCAGTCTAGTTGGATTCAACATTAATTTCTTCCATGCTTGTTGGCATATTCTTCAACATGAGGTCCTAGCCTTGGTTGAGGAGTCTTATAAAATAGCTTTGATAATTCTTTCTCTCAATGGTACTTTTCTTACAATTGTTCCTAAAGAAAACAAGGCTAAAGATCCTAGCCAGTTTAACCCCATCTCACATTGTAGTGTTACTTTCGAAATTATCACCAAAATTTTTTCCAATCACCTCAAACCTCTCCTCCTCCTTCTCATTTCCCTAGAGCGATTTGGATATGTAGAATGAAAACAAATTCTTGATAACATCATTCTAGCCCATGGATTAATCCACTCTCAAAACCTTTAAATCGCCCGCTATGCTCATCAAACTAGACATGTCCAAGTCATTTGATAAACTAATATGGAAATACATTTTCCATTTTGTCCTCACATTTGGATTCTCATAAATGTGGATTACATGGATCCCCTCTTTAATTTCTAAAGCCTTCTTCTCTATATATGTTAACATATACCCCTCTTCTACCTTCTCTCCTTCATAACGTATCAGACAAGGTGATCTACTCTCTTCCTTTTTCTTTGTACTCATTGTAGAAGGACTAAGTAGAGAAATCAAAGAAATAGTGGCCATTAATAAAATCAAAGGCCTCAACCCTCATGGTGAAGATTTGACTTCTACCCATCAACAATTTGTTGACAACACTATGCTAATGGTAATTCCAACAATAATAGGAGCTAAACCAATCAAATAAGTTTTGAATGATTTCATGGCATCTTTGAGCACTAACATCAATTAAAGCAAGTCACAAATATTCTTCTTTAATACTCCTCTTTCCTTTCAAATTAACATTTCCAAAATTTTGGGCTTTCAAAAGAGCTCTCTTCCATCCAAATATCTAAGGGCCCCACATGTTGAGAACACATTTTGTCATGCATTGTGGGAGCACCTTCTCATCAAAATGGAAAAAAAAATATAAGGATGGAATTTTTGTTCTCTTAAAATCACAAGTCGACTTAGCCTCTTAATTATGTTCTTCAAATAATGCCTCTCTATTTGCTCTCAACCATTGCATCCACCAAAGTATTGCTCAAGAAAATAAAAAAAATTTAGTTCTCCTTCCTCTGGGGAGGAGCTAAATAGGAAAAAAGTGTGCCTTAGTAACTTGGGATAAAATATGTACCCTTAAACAACAAGGAGGATTGGAGCTTCATGATCTAGAGACCATAAGCAAAACTATTTGGGAAAATAACTAGTGGAAATGGCTTAAAAATCAAAAGGACAAGTAGAGTCAAATATAGTGATTAAAATATACCAAAAAAATTAATGAAAAAAAAACCGTACAAATGTATGGAATAATAGCAGAGGTTAGAAATATTGAACACTTGGAAAAGTATAAACTTAGTTTAAGATCATCGTTTAACCAAAAGCACCACTAGAGTAAAATCCGGCAACTAAAGCATACCAAAAACATTAATGAAAAAAAAAAATGATACGAACGCATGGAACAATAACAATACCATAGATATGGGATGCTACTTGGAAAAATGGCCACTTAATTCATGATCACTTTTTTTCAAAAATTCGAAATGGAAATTATGCACTTTTCTAGAAGGAATTTTGGAAGCAAATTTTCCAAGATTCAAAATAAAACAGGTCATCAACCTTCTAAAGACCAACTAATAGTTTAGGGAAGAACAAGGGTTAGTCAATATTTGGTAGCACAAACAAAGCATCCAAAATGGATATCTTGGAGCAACATCAATTAAGGGTAGCCATTTCTAGAAGGATTCACCTAGGAACTCTTTTGGAAGGAAACCAGGAATAACAAATTCAAAGACCAAAAGGAATATGATAAGTTAAGATGGGGCTATTGAATGGAAGGGAACTACAATATAAATGAAGCCTATAGAGTGGCCAAGAAATTTCCAAATCAATCCATGTCATCAAAATATGAAAGCAAAACCTATGGCTAGAAGTTTCTCTCTTCCTTTGGTTGCTAAGTCATGGAAAACACTTGACATGGGAGAAAATTCAACAAAGAGGCTTCCCAAGGCGCTTGAATATGCCATATTTTCCTTCAACAAGAATAAAATATAGAACATGTCCTCAACTCATATCCTTATGTTTCAACACTTTGGAATGAAGGGGATACTCTATTTAGATAGTCAAACAAGAAAAGGGAAAGCCTTAACGACTCTATAGCAATAGGGGGAACATCAACCTTCACTCAGCCCATCATTTAAAGAGTATGGAAACTTTTCCCTAATTTTCTTATGTGGTAAGTACGGAAAGAAATAAATAAACACATTTTCAAAAATTTATCTCAAGAAAAAATTGCAGTTTAAAACAAAATAAAAAGCAACATCAAAGAAATGATCCTTATTTCCTCTTGGTCCAACTAATATCGGAAGTGAAGCAAAATAGAATCTAAAATTACATAATCCCTAGATCTTTTTACCTCCTCCTCTCACTTGATCAATTCCCCTATATCACCCTCTACCTCTTCTCCTAATCATTAAGAACCTCTAGAAATCTATTTTATTAATCTTAACTTCGATGGGGAATTTAAGAGAAACCTCACTCATGCCAATTTGTTGGGCCTTTTAGAGACCATAATGGAAATATCCTTCATCTCTATGCAGAGCTCTATACATTAGGATATGGCTTTATCATTGCAATTCATATTAGCTACCTTAGTATATAGGCGGAAAGTGATTCTATTTTGATCGTAGACATCTCAAAGGACTTTAGCAAGGATCTTCACCGCCCAAATCTCTAGTTGTTGGCACCTTGAAATTGGGTTACATAAAATCAACAACCTTCTTTCCAATATTCTTAACTCATGTTCATTTGTGATGATATAGGAACAAATGGGTGGACTATCTTACTAATGAAGGTCAACAATAAGATCCCATACCTCTAGATATGACCTAAATCCTTGATATTCGTAAACCTATAAATTAAAATTGTCTAATAGTGCACAAGAAGATTATCATTTCATTGGTGACACAACACCCTGCTTGCACACATAATAATGATGAGTTTCCCCCATCCACCCTCACCCCACCCTATACAGCCTAGATAATTGGTAGTAGTTGATGAAATATAGTGTATGCAACATGAATTGAGTTTATGGAAGATGGTACCAAACTCCTCTCTGGTGTGCATGCTATTTCCCTTCGGTTTGAATGATAATTTCATGCATCCTCTACCTCCTTGTTCTATAGTATGAATCTCAACTCAAATAATTATTCAAATAGTTTGTAATATCAAGTTATTCTAACATTAGATTTATGGATTTGTCTCAACATGGTAAGCATCCCTATCTAGTTCTCTCTATTTTCTTTTTCTAATAGATTCTTCTCTTGGTTTCTCCCTGGTGCTAGCAATGGGAGAGTTATATTGCACCTTGGGTCCTCCAGTTCTTAACTCCCAACATACTTTGGCTCCTCTTTGAATTTATTATTTTTCCTTCCTCTAGCTCAATGAAGTTCTTGAATGTGGCATTTAACTCTACAACCTTTTTCACTTCAGTTCAACGTGTCATTCACCAATGCCTCCTCCCATTTATTTTACCTCACCTTTGTGTTTTTGAGGTGGCCTATCTTATTGACCCCCCTTCTTTCCCTACAACACCATGTTTCCTCTTTGGCTAACCTATCACCTCGTCAACCTATTACTCTTCTCCTTAGTTTTGTTGACTTGACTCGCTTTTTGTTAACCTATTATCCTGACTCACTTCTATCGAGAAATATATATATATATATATATATAATAATAATCCAAGCTTGAGTCAGTGTGGTGCAGGTTAGCACAACAAAATCAGGAATAATCACAGAGGACCCACCCGCCAAAGAACCTATGCTCAAATAAATGTTGGAACTTAGTTTCTACTTATTAGAAGTGGACAACTCTAGTGGTTAGAAATGAAATTAATATTGTGAAGGGTGAGGCAAGGGTAGAAAGATAGTTCATGCAAGATGAAGAAATAGAAGAAAATGTGGGCCAATAGATTCCTGACACTAGAAATAACAAAGGGACATGAATTATATATCTTAGGGAAGTGTCGCATGTGAAAACCATCACGTGAAAAGTGTTGGTGGAAAGGAGTCAAGCTTAGCAATAAATCCTATCTGCATAAATCCTCTCTAGTTCCAAGTGAAAAAACTAGATCATGAGGTCTCTAAGCTTACAAAGAAGATATCCAATCTAGATTTCCCTAATTCTCATGAATAAGATGATAATCCAATGGTAGAAAAAGTGGTCTGATTGTTGGATAATCATGTCAAGAATTTGTTTTTTAGTTTTATTTTCATCAGCAGTAAATCTGCTAATTAGTTTAATAAGTTTAATTTTAAGTATAGTCTAAGTAGTAAAAACCTAGTCATTATCAAACATATGGTTTTATTGTGTTACCACTAAAAACTTGGTTGTGTGGAAAAAGACAATGTGCCTATGCTACTAGTATGGTTTCCCTAGTGGCAAGTGAGTAGCTAGGAATACATATTTTTTATTTATGATTTAGATCAATGTAATTTCAATACAAAACTTTAAATAATAATATAATAATAAATACTATATTTTTATATTTTAAAGTGATTAAATTAACATATTTATATACTTTATGTTATTCAACCTAGAAATTAAAGATATTATTTTAATATTTAATAAATTATTATATTTTATAAAATGAATTTAACTAATATTATTTAATTTAAAATTAAAAAACAAGAGCCCCCTGGTAGCATGTCATTGTCTATTTGCATGTATGAATTGTGTGATTTTAGTTTATTTATCTATGAAAATGGAATTAGTTTATTTAGTTGAAATAATATCTGTGAAAATGGAATTATTTGAATTAAAATGACTTTTTATTAATAAAATTTATTAACAATATATTTATTAAAAAAACAATATTATTTTAAAGTTTTTAATAAAAGCTATTTATTTGGGAGTCGTCTAATGAGGCGGAGGAATTGACTCGACGGCTAAAAGTGGCTGGAATCCGGGTAAAAAAAATTTCAAAAAATCTTGTAGATGCAGTGTTTGAACCGTGTTTTTGATGGTGGAAATGGATTCAGCGCTATCGAAAATGTCTAAGACACCTAAAATTTTGAAGTTTAACAACTATAACTTGGATTTACAAAAATCCTTACCGGATTTTCTCTAAATATGACCGGAATTTCCACAACTTTCCGGGCAACTCCTCCGCCTCGTTAGACTACGCCATTTATTTCAAGTTTTTAATAAAGGGTTTTTTATTTCTTTTTAATTATTTGTTAATAAAATTTTATTTTTCAAATACCCTAAAACTTTAACCTAAAACTATAGTTGCCTTTATTTTTAAATTAATAAACAAAATTGCATTTTACTTTACTTTTTTCATCTTCTCCTAATGAGTGACTTAAAAGTTCTAATAATGTTATAACACTAACATTTCATTCATTATTTCTAGTTATTAGTTTTATTGTACTTGATTTATTTAACAATATTTCATGTTTATCCAAAAAAATATTTAATTTTATTATATATAAATAAAAAAAATATTAATTTTCCATTTTAATAATTAAATTTTAATATTCTAAAATATTTAAACTAAAAAAATCTTAATAAAATAATTATACATTTTTAATTAAATTTTAATATTCTAACCTATTACAAATTTTAGAATATTAAAATTACATTTATATACTTATACATTTATAATTATATATGTAAGAATATTAAAATATTATTACATCGATCATCTGGAGAGCAACCAGTCGATCCAACTCAGGATGAAGGTAGTCGCCCTCCAGATAGAAGTCTCTTCTTTAGAAATTGCAATCAAACATTATCATATCAACGCACTAGTTATGGAGTGATTTTACAATTTCAAAACATAGATATATTGTTCTTATATTAAGTGTTATCAAATTTTAGAAATATTTTAAAATCTGATTAATAATAGCTAAGTCAATGTGTTTGAACTGGCTACAATTCAAATTATTCTTTATATCTTTAAGATTTTACTCCAAATAATGATGATGCTCATTCAATGTGTTTGAATTCGCTACTTTCCAAAATAATTTCTGTATCTGTAATCCTTCACTTCAAATAATGAAGTTGCTTATTGGTGAAGTCGAGTAACTATCGGTCCAAGTGTGTATGGTGGAGACTCAAAGCGGACAGACTGACCTCGGACCTCAAGTGGGCCATAGCCTTATATAAAATGAATTAACCTTTGCATTTTGGGTTCAAAAACTAATAGAGCCGGGTGCATATTTACATTCTTCTATTCCCTTGCTCTCCATTATTCCCTTAGTCTCCACAGAATTCTTTGATCTCATGTTTTCATGCAACTTCATCCTCTTAGAAATTGATTGATTAGCATTCTCGTCAGCGTAGTAGGGTGCCACACATATCTGGTGTATGTGAAGTGCAAGGCACAAGAGAGCAAGTTAGAGCCAACCTCTGATTTGTTTCTAAATGAGTTTGAGAATGATGAATCCCAGGAAAATCTTGGCAAGTAAATAATTAATGTGACAATGTTTTAGTAGTACCATAAAGTGTTGGAATGTACAACAGGGTCTACCATATTTAATGGTGATCGCATGATCTAGTATAGGATGACATTCATTTTTGAAATCAATAGTTGGGGATAAGATGGTACGTTGATATCACTACTTAAAAAATATCAAAAGCAATAGTTAACTTAGCAAATTTGAAAATATTTCATAGTGTGATCTAGATTAATAGGTTAGAGGCGATCCATGGGGGCTTCACTCGCGAAACAATACCATACCACGTGGGTTCATATTGGGGGATATTTATTGAGGAAAACATGACATAATATATTGGGGGATATATAGAGGGTGGAGGGTTTTTATATTGGCAGGTCTAAAAAATGGAGCCCAAAGTTAATGAAAAAATATAAAGGGGTATAAAAAATGTTAATGAAGAAATGGATACCTACAATATCTAGTGAAATTAGGGGTTTTTGAATTGGGAAGGTGTATTGTGTTCGTATTGGTAGGGAGTTGAATAATATGATTTTTAGAGATATTTTCAAATATGTAGACAAATTAAAGATATTGTTTAATATGCCATGAACACACTGATATGTCAGAGGTTCCTTGAGTGAGACCCTTATGAGGCAATCATAGATATCACTGCGTAAACAGTGACATAAAAAATAATATTGTTTAATTTAAAATTCTTTTACCACGAGGTAACTAAAGTTATTTAACTTAAAAAAATATTTAATGAAGAAATAAATAATGGGTAATAAGTAGAGGTATCACTTCATTGAGAATGTTTAGAATTTGTATTTAGCTCCATTTTATTATTTAGTTCTAATTATTACAGTAAATAATAATTTTAATCACAAACATGAAATTTTCATTTTTCATTTATAAGATTTAAATATTAATAAAATTAATATTCATATTTCATTTTAAATAGCTTAGCAAGTTATTATTCACTATCAATTAAATTATAGTGATATGAGAACGCTTTTCTCATTTTTCTTTAAGTATAAAATTGATATATTAAATAAGTTCGATTAATTTTTACTTTTGAAAGGTGTGATAGATCATATTGATCTTAGTGGATGTTCTCATTCTTTATGGAGTAATAATATTTTTTCTCATATATATATAGATAAGTACGTTTTAATAAACTCTTTTTTTTTTTAAATTGTAATATTTGAGATAAAGTTTTTTTTTATAATTGTAATATTTGAGATAAAGTTTTTATTATAATGATTATTAAGATAACAAGGAAGTCATTACAAAAATATTTCTCATAAACTCAAGATATCATATGTGCGAAATTTCATTTGGGTTATCTTGGGTGGTTGCGAAAAATGGTTTTTACCTTCCCGACCCAATTTCAAATCCTCGGTGACATGATGATGAGAAACATTATTGTAATAGTTTTATTGTTGTATTGACCCTCACTCTAAGTGTAAATTAGACTTCTTCTTTTTTAAATTGTAATTTTTTTTTTGTAAAACAACTAAAAATTTCCATTAATCAAAAGATATTTACAATGAGTACATGGATATCACCAGCACTAGTCTAGAAATGCAAAAAGCCCCTAACTAGAAGTATTTGTAACTATCGTGGAAGCATTTTTGGTCCAAAAATCTTCCTGAACCATCCTTTATCATTGTCTTATAAGAAATTGCTCAGAAAGTTACAAAATGTGTTTCCAAAGAAAAGATGAAGCCTCTGAGTACAAAAATCAAAATCATAGAGGAATAGCAAAATGACAGAAGAAATGCCTAGAAGAATAATGACAAATGGCCATGAGTTTGACGTGTTCATGCTTTGTTTTCCACCAGACCATTAGTGCACAGTCAACCACTAAAAGAGCCACCAAAAACTAAATCTACTGCAAAGATATAACCTTTAATCGAAGATGACCACCAGAGAAGGGGAGCTCCATTAATTGGTGGAGCAATGTTAGGAGTTGAAGCAATGTTGACCGATGGAACATCGATCACTGTACGAGTGTCAATAATGCTCTCAGAATTGGAATCTAAATCTGACACAACGTACTTCTCCACCCTTTGCATACTTGTGATAATGTCATCCAGATATTATCGAATGCTCCTTAGGAGGAATTTCATATCCTCCTGACCTACAAAAAAATTGTAATGATCCACTTGTTTATCTCGGATAACCGAACGGAATAGGGTGTCCAACTAATGGTAACCTGCAACACAATGTAGGAAGTGCAATTTTCTATTTTCTAAATTTCCCAGAGTTGGGAATCCATTTGAATTTATGAACACCAAGTTTAGAGTTTGAGAAGTAGGCTTTGTCACCAAATTCACAAGATTCAAGTTTTTGAATCTCCTTTCTGACTTCTAGAAGGATTGTGTCAAACAAAGTTTCCACTTGATTCCATATGAAGAGTCACTGAGAGACAGAACTACTAATGGAACCTCTCCTACAACTCATTCTATGTCGAAGTGGCATAATCGCTCGAAGAAGTGCACAACTAAGACAGGGCGGGCTGACTCCAAGACTAAATTGAGGACTTTTAACCAAATTTAAGACCAGACTCACAAATAATAGATGTGATGAACTCCTATGGAGGACTATATCATCCCAAAAACCCATAGAGCACAATATTGGAGAGAACTTGAACCAATTGAAAACCCCTTGATACACAAACTCAAACGGATTCAATATTATCGTCACATAGAAAATGAAATGGACTCACAACTGTAGTGAGCCTTGATAGCCAACAAGTTCTTTTAACAGGAGGGGAAGGTGAGAAACAACAATGAGACAGTGGACGAGTGTGCGTGACAAGAGGGGGAGGAAAGAAAACACAATGAGTCATTCAATAAGTGGTTTGTCTATAAACCATATCTTGTGGCCATAATGAAGGAGAGGAGATGGGTGGGGACAATGTAGCAGAAGTGGATAACCTACATTATACCAAGGCAAAGGATTATCCTGTGTAAACCAAAATTGTATATCACACATGAACATGAGACGATTCCACCCCAAATTAAGCTCCATAAGCCAAAAAATTCCCCATTGTGACTTCAAGTATCCATAGTATAGTAAAACATTAAAACCAAATCGAAAAATTTCCCAGGTACTAGACCTTGCATACCAAAATCGGGCAGCTAAAAGAGATAAGTAAAACATTAAAGCCAAATCGAAAAAATTCCCGGGTACCAGACCTTGCATACCAAAATCGGGCAGCTAAAAGAGATAAGTAAAACATTAAAGCCAAATCGAAAAAATTCCCGGGTACCAGACCTTGCATACCAAAACCAGGTAGCTAAAAGAAATACCTGGGAAGTCAAGGCCTTGAAGCATCGATGAGGGAAGCATGACCACCAATTTGAAGACATGCCCTCAGGCTGCACTATGTAAGAACAAGATGAAAAACATTGACTTTGAAACCTTTTGAAACAAAGGTGCCTTATAACCCCAATTCCTTACCATAGACGAGTATCAATGAATGGTTTTCAATGCACACAGGATGTCGTGCCAAGAAAAATCTTACTGACCTAGTTGCAGAGTACTACGTACAATCACCAACCTTGGCGTAATTGAGCCCAGTTATAACTAAACAAGGAGGATAAATAACCTACGAACAAAGGACCATTACTCTGCCAAGGAAGGATGAAGGTAGGACAAGTATTCAATGTGGCACACGCCTTAAGGAAAAATTTATTTATGAACCACGAGGAGCCATTAATGAGTTGCAGGAATGCTTCCTTCGCTCCCATGGTGGACCTTGTTAGAGCCATTAAGGCAAACCTACCAAAGACTATATCAGCAAGAGCATATGCACAAAGAAAAAAACATAAGTTGTGATATCCATCTCCCATCACCCACGCATGTTGAAGAGGGAATGCCGAAAAAAAAGGAGATTCCATTATCATTATGAAAATATTCCACATATCACCTTCAGAGAGACACTTGTCCATATCAAACCACGTTCCTGCAAACAATCAACTATTTATTTGATAACACCCCCATCGAGGACTCTCCACTCTTGGAGTTGTTTTGCTTCTCTAGCATTGTCATTATTTCTTGATTCTCCACATCCAAATCTAGAATTGGCCATGACTTATCCATATCCAGACCTACCATCTAACAACCCAAGTTTGCAAGGTATTCTGCCACACTATTTCTTGCCCATTTGGTGTTTTCTACTAGGACATAATCAAAACCTTTCAAACAATAATGGCTATGACAACTTCCAATCTCCAACTATGGATGATTTTGGAGGCTGATTTTCCATTTAATGACAAATACACTATATCACCAATAAAGAGTATCCATGTATCTACTTTAACTTATATCCTTGATGAGTTGCAATATAGAGTGCTCTCTCTGCAGCAAGGAACTCAGAAAGTTTGTTTGTTGCAATAGCACATTCTACTGCTAGAACTCTTAAGGGGACTAAATTATCATCCCGCAATACTCCCACAAAACCCTTAGGGCCAAGGTTCCTTTTCAATGCTCCATTGAAACTTAATTTATAAAATTTATCGGGGGAGGCCAATAATAGGAGTACATAGCTATTGAATCTTCTACATTAGTCTTTGGTAGAGAAATGACCATATTTCCTTCGAAATTCAAGTTTCTTAGAATGGTTGTTTTGGTTTCACCAACTTCCCAATCCATCAAGGACCATGCAACTACTAATATTGTCTCCCTTAAGTCAAAATAATTTATTTTAATGAGTCCGATGTTTTCTCCTTCTGTCAAAAAATTATGTTATTTTTTTCCTTCCATAAGATCCATAAGATAAAAAAATGAAAATTAAGTTCCATTCTCTATCAACTATTGTATTCTTGAACTAAGTAGTAAACCATTGATTAAACTTAGAAAGCATATCCTGGAAATAGAAAGTCGACGATCAAAGAGGCTTATTAAGAGCTTACAAACCTTTGTAGTAAAGGTACATGAAATAAATATATGTTCTACTATTTCATGTGCTTCATGATAAAGAAAACAAAGAAAGGCCTCTTCAAATCCTCTCCTGCAGATCTTATCCCAAGTTAAAAGATGCTTCCATGTTAATCGCCATAAATTTTTTGAAATTTTTGGCCATCAAAAACTCAACCATATCCACTTCTAGACATTTTGGTTCTCGAATGAGTGATATCCTGTTGCAATTTGATACACTTCACTAATTGTGAAACGACCATGTTGACCTATCACCCAACATAATATATCAACATCATTCAAAAGACAAAACCTTCTTTTATGTAGCTCCTGGTCAAGTTGTTCCCATGGAAGTAGGTGAGGGGATAAAGGCCAATCATTTTCTTGTTTCCATGTCCTCTAGAATGATGATTCACTCTGTTGCTTCCAATATTCCTTCATTTTCATTATACTTAAGCTTTCCAGGTAGATTTGAATCCTCTGTAACTTAATATTTGTATTAAGTCTTGGCATCAATTTCCAAGATTCATCCTAGAAATTGGTTGTATCCTTGGATTTCACATCCCAAAAAGAATTTTTTTCCACCATTTCTCTACTCTCTTGAGCACAGTTGAAAATTGTAATATATATATATATATATATATATATATATATATATATATAGATATAGATATAGATATAGATATATATATATATATATATATATATATATATATATATATATATATATATATATATATATATATCTATATCTATATCTATATCTATATATATATATATATATATATATATATATATATAAAGGATTGTTAAGATAAAAAGGAATCCATTACAAAAATATTCATTATAAACTCAACATATCATATGTGGGGAGTGCCAAATGGGGTTATCTTAGGTGGTTGGGAAAAATGGTTTTTACCTTCCCCACCCAATTTTAAATCCTTGCAAGTGACATTATGATGAGAAATATTGTTGTGATGGCTGTATTGTTGTGTTGACCCCACTCTCACGATCTTGCCAAAATTAATCTTTGACTGGTATTATAACAAAAAATTTCCCAACCATCTAAGCTAAACTCAATTGACAATATTTGAAATTAAGATATATATATATATATATATATATATCTTAACAATTCAATTTCAAATATTGTCAATTGATATATGAATTCAGGCTTATGTGATCCATATTGAATTGAGAAAAAACTTTTGGTAGAATCACATAGGAGAATTTTTATCGACGCGTTTTGAACCATCCAGTGTGGTTCATTGTCAGGACAATATGAAGAGGCAGATCATGGCACCATCTTAAATAGAGAGCAATGTAGAGACCCTTAGTTCAGTTAACGACTATAATAAACGACTAGTTTATGAATAATATTTTTTAATTTATAACATTAATTATTAGGATCCAATTATATTAAATAAAATCTAGTAATAGGTTATGGTTCAATATATATAGAATAAAAAGAATCAAACTTTCAAAGTCAAACCTCAAACAAGGAGCGAAGTCAAAAAATAACAAAATGAGTCAAGGCCCTACTAATAGATAATGGAGTGAAGACCTTATTAATAAATAAAAATAATTTATTGAAAAGCAATGACATAATAAAAAATTCACATAATGTAAATAAATCCAAACTAAAAATAATCAAAATAAGAAAGACTAATGAATCAAGGTCAACCATAAAATAAGGGGCTAAGGCCCTACAAATAATCCAACGAGCCATGAAAAAACAATAAAATAAACAAAACCTAACATAAAATAAATACATAAAGGAGCTAAGAATGATAAAGATGATAAAATACTTAAAGGAGCTAAGAATGATCAAGATGATAAAAACTTAATTGATGAAAAAACCAATAAAAAAATTATTAACCCAAAACCTTTGAAAAACAAGTAAAAACAAACGATTTTAAAAAGATGCACATACCTACACAAATAAATAAAATTGCAATACAAATCTCAAAAGTAAACTAAAAAATTAGGAAGATAGGACAGGGACCCAACTTTTGCCAATATTCCAACTATTATCTCTATTCAAATTATTGGGCCTTTTTTCGATTTCTAAGGCCTCCCTAAATTTTCGATGATGGAAATAACTAATCCTTGCAATGACTTGGGCCTCCTCAATGCAGATGTGATTCTTATATTTTTCTGCATGTTCTCCCAAAGTAGAGGAGCGGGTCATGCCATGCTTGATGTCAACAGCATGCTCACGAATCCTTTGACTAATTGAGAAAGGGATAACGTAAACACCTTTCATATTTTTAGGGTCCATTGGGTCTTTCACATATCTTAGGGAACTCTGGATGGTATCTATAGGCCTAAAGGTTAAAGGAACCTTATGTTTCCTTAAGATCTTCACAATGTTATCAGTGGTCCCTTGGATAAAAGGGATATGTACACCGGAAAATCGATCCTTGGGTTCTTTCTTAGTCTTGGGACCTATTTTAGGCTTTGAGGAAAGCCTTAATACATTGGCGTCTACTGTACCCATTATTAAAGAAAACACTCAGGAGGTGTGCTTTCTCATCATTAAGATGGTTGTCATGAGAAACTCTTAAAGATCTAGTCGCTAAAGTGTTGAGAACACCAAGCTTTTGAGTTGGGAAGTGATGAGATTTAGCATGAAGATATTTCTCCATGTGAGTTTTCTTCCGAAAGAGTTTATTATTCATATATATATATATATATATATATATATATATATATATATATATATATATATATATATTCAATGTTTAACTTTTAAAAAAAACTAATCTTTAAAAACAAAATTTAAATAATCTTATTAAAATATGTGGGGAAAACTTCTTTTTAGGATTTAAGTAATATTCAAATCATCAAATTTTACTAACATAATTAGTTTTGAAGGATCTCATTCTCTATGGGATCCAAATTTATAATAATTGGGAGGGGACACCTAAAATCCATCCATATTAAAGGTCATTGTGGTCTGAACCAATTGCAATCTCCAAATGATTTTGACAACTCAAATTACCCTGAATCATGGTTTTTTGGACTAGAAATTAGTCTCGCAAATCACTAACACACACACACACACACACACACTATATATATATATATATATATATATATATATATATATATAAACTCATTTGAGTGATATCTTATTTATTTTTCAAACTAGTAATTTTTTAACCATATTTATTAATTTTAATTTTTTAAATAAAGGAAATAAGATACATTGAAAATGGAAGAAAATGTAACAAATTTTAGTAAATTGATTATAATAAAACAACTTTTCAAAATTAAATTGACTAATTCTTTCAAAATCTCTTTTCCCTACAAAAGAAATCACTATTCAGTAACAATGCTTTAGCATATGCTTGTACAAAAGTGATTTTCATAAAGTGTGATTTGTGGAGGTAAAAGGAAAAGTTTTATAATTCATAGATTGATGCATCAAATGTTCCATGAATTTCACACTAGGGATGCCACACAAATGACACCATTCCTATGATGTTGTTTTTAGTGGAAGCAAGCACCTTACTAATAAAATATGTTTTAAAGTATAATACAACTTATGTATATCAGTTCATATGATACACATAAATGGTGCTAAAGTTTCCTAATTACAATATACATAGGCCACATTTAATGTTAGACTTATGTATAATGCATTAGTATAGAGCAAGTTATGAAAAACCTTTCATTCCTCATCATACAATATTATACATTATATTGATGAACATAAATTAAAGTGCATCACTTCAAATGTCAGCTATACACTTCAATTCAAGATGGAAATCAAAAGGTAAGGGTTGAGGGAAAGTTGGAGCCAAGGTAAGGGGGTAAGGATTTTCAGAAGTTTTTGCAGTTAGGGTTACAAGTGGGAAAGATGTTCATAGGACGAGGGAGCGTGGCTCACTCCTACAAAAATGTAGTAACTGGCAAAGGGAAGAGGTCTCGTGGAGTTTTTAAAATTCCAGCTGAAAATTCAAAAGGTTCAAGTCAGGAAGTAGGTGGGACTGACAATCAGGACCCAATTGGGTAAAAATTAGGTGAAGGAAGAGGCACGACAGAGGACCAGTCAGATCATAGGAAAATATAAAATGGGACAAGTGTAAATGGACCATGTAGGCCCAAATTAACAGAGATCCTAAAGGCTATTATCATATACACCCAAACGCAAGCGTTCATAATTCACATGAATGCTTACTCATTAATATGTAAATTCATGGGATTGTGGCCAATGGAGAAAACCCTTTTCACATGGATTAAGCAGAATTGGAAGCCTCGAGGTGAGGTGGAACTACACCTGGGTTCGAAAGGCTTATTTACTATGGTTTTTATGAACCTTGAAGACAAATACAAAGTTCTTGAAGGAGGGTCTTACTTATTTTCCTTAGTTAGACTATATATGTGTCCATGGATGATGAATTTTATCCCAGAAAAGGAATTCTTCACTAATGTTCCACTGTGGGTCAGTATTTACTCCCTTTTCCTAGAATATTGGTTAGCGTCGACCCTATAACTTATTGGAAATATGTTGGGGAAGTTTATAAATATATTAGACATGACTCTCCAAGGAAAATATACTTCATATGCAAATATTTGCATAGAAATTGATGTATTGGCAGCCTTACCATAAGCATTCCGTTTGGAGTTTCGGGATGAAAAATGGTTAGAGACCATTAACTATGAACAAATTCCATTTAGATGTATACATTTCCATGAGCATGGGAATTTGATAAGGGATTTCCCCTTAACCGCGTAGAGGAGAAATAAAAGGAGCAGGAGACAAAAGATAAAGATGGTTTTGTAAAACCAAGTCAGAAATGGCGAACAAATAGGAGACAACAATAGGGAACTATGAAAGGGAGAAATATGTTGAAGAAAAGATTCGACATCCTCTTAGAGATGATGCCTAAGGAAGAAGGGAAATATGGATTAAAAAAGGTCAGCCAGGAAAATAATAGTAAGCAAGTTAGTATGGAGGCTCAGGAAGATACCACTAAGGCCATAGATAGTCTAGATCTAGGGAAAGGCTTAGAAGGAGACATAGAAATTGCACCAAGTGAGCCGACACATAGGATCTCGATCTCCAAGAACTTGTGGACAGGGAGGGGATGTATTTACAAAGTATGGTGGAAAAGTGGAGAAAGCAGGGGTTAGATGCAATCCCATCAGAGTAGGTGGATCAGATCCAACACCTTTATCTTATGCAGGAATATGTGAAACTTTGAGGTCTGAATTGAACACATGAGGAGATTGGAGATATGGGAATCAAGCTGGTTGAATCTCAGCTTCACCTAAATCCAAAACAAACTAGGAAAAAAAGGGGAAGAAAGTTGAACATTATCCCTGCAAGAACTAGGAGCGATGTTGATCAATTCAGATAAGATGCGAGCTCTTATCTCACCCCCTAACCCCCTATTTAATAATTAAAATAATTACTTGGAATGCAAGAGGCATAAATAGCCTTAGAAATCAAAGACTACTAAAGCAAAATATAGATATGGAAAAGATGGATTTCATATTCATTCAAGAAAATAAATGCACATTTGATAAGACGAAGGAACTAAATAGGAAGTTGGGCAAGAAATTTGATTATTTAGATGTGGAATCACAGAATAATGAGGGAGGACTAGTAACCTAGTGGAATACTCAATAATGAACATGTTAGCTACAGAATCCACTAGATCCTTCCTCTCCCTCGAGTTACCATTAATAGGGTCTCTTGGTTCCATTTTGTTCACAAATGTTTACAGGCCCTAGAGATTTGAGGATAAACTAGTTTTCATTCAGGTCTTGAAATACCGAAGGAAAATAAACCCAAATAAATAATGGATTGTAGGGGGGGATTTTAACATGCTAACTTCATTGGAAAAAAATAAAGGCGGTATAAGAAGACTAGATAAAGACTCTAAGGCCTTTAAGAGTTTCATAGAGGATGAGAAAATGATTTATATCAATACAGGTAATGGGGTTTTTACTTGGAGTAATAAGAGAGGTGGGGATCATCAAGTGGCCTCTATACTATATCGTTTCTTAGTCTCAGAAGAAATGTTTTTTCAAGGGATGGATATCCAGGCAACCATTCTTCCCAGTGGGGGTTCAGATCAGTAGTCGATGGTACTACTAGTGGCAATGCTAGGAACTCCTAAAAATTGATTGTTCATATTTGAAGCTTTATGGATAAAACACCCTTCCTTCATGGAGGGTATTAAGAAATGGTCGTCAAAAACTATTCTAAATCGAGGTACTAAGATGTTTAGAATGCAAGCAATACTGAAATACATTAATAACAAACTTAATAGATGGAACAAAAATGAGTTCGGTGATATCTTTTAGGTGAAAAAGGACCTTGAAATCAAGATGGAGAAATTGCAAAGATATTTTATGGAAGAGGGATAAACAGAGAAGAAAATGAGAGAGGAGCTTGAACTAATGAAGAAGTGGGAGGATAGATGCTTGCAAGAATAAATTCTATTGAAGAAAAAATCCATAATCCTATGGTTATAGGAAGGGAGAAGAACACAAAGTTCTTCCACAGGTCAGCTATAGCTCACAGGAATTGTAAAAAAATCCTCATAATTATGGATGTAGAGGGACAGTCTTATGAGGCCCATGAGGATATTGAGGATATCTTGGTGCAACACTTTCAAATAATCGCAACAAAATCCCAAGTGGGTAGGTCAGTAGCGATCCAGAAGATTGAAAGGCATATTCCTATGGTGCTGACAGAGGAACATAATCATAATTTGAATAAACCCATTTCAATGGAAGAGGTTGCACAATTTTTTCAGTATCTGTCCAATAACAAAGCTCCTAGCCCTGATGGATTCACCATATATTTTTTTAAATCATGTTGGGAGGTGGTAAAACAATATGTTTTTGAAGTAGTTGAAGACTCTCGAGACTCATTGACAATCCTTAAATCTCTAAACTCCACTTTTATAACCTTAATCCCAAAGGAGGAGGAAACTACTACCTCAGATAAGTTCAGGCCAATAGATTTATATAATGTGATATATAATATTATTTCTAAAGTTGTGGCATATCATGTTAAAATGATTCTTCCTATATTGATTTCAGAGGAATAGTCCATCTTCGTGGAGAGAAGGAAAATATTGGATAACGTTATCCATGCCCACAATATTGTCCACTCCCATAAAAATTTGAAGAAGGAAAGGATGATTATTTAGTTGGATTTTTCCAAGGCCTATGACAAGTGTTATGCGGAATTTATGATTGTGGACAAAAGTCATTTCCATAGACCTAGTGGATTGGTCTAGAACAACATAAGACAAAGAATATAGAGTTTTCCTTAGAGAAATTGAAGAATGGGAAAGAAGCCTACTTGGAATCTATTGCAATCTTTACTTTCCTCCTTGCTTGTAAGCTCCAATCATAGCTATGAGTGTTATAATTAGAACCTACACATACAACTAAAACAAGCCAAGGATCCACAACATCTACGTAACATAATTAAATTAATCTATTCAATGAATCAATAAGGCATTGAAATACATGAATGTAAATGTAACACAAAACATATAGGAAAACAATATACTTTTGTATTAATAGAAATAAGAGAGAGTTTACAACCAAGAATAGTAAATGATCTTGTAGAGATATCCCCAAGTTGACTTGTCCTTCCTTGTCACAAAGCACACCTCAATATCACCCTAATGTGTGGCGATGATGACTCATTTAGATTCAAGGCAGCAACATGAGGGCATGATAAGTCTCATAAATCCAACCCTGATGATATGGATGGCAGTAAATTTATAGGAGAGGGATCGTAGTTTAGGATTTACCATAATGATTTTGAGATCCACTTATGATGGGAGGATATGCTCAAGGGATAAGAGGTGAAGTCTCCAAGGTAGAATCAAATAGGAATCGAGCTTCTTATCCATGGTAAATGGTTAACAAAACCCTTGGAAGCTTCTAGAAGAGTAAATTTTGGAAATATTTTTAATTTTCTCGAATTTCTAAAATCAGTGCACCTACGAAAGGGAGAAATTAGATGATCATCACTGGTACATAAAGGCTCAACCAGCGTTGAATGCAGGCAGCTAAAGGGATAGGGTGAGTCAGGGTTAAAAACATTTATTTAGAACAGTTAATCCTAGAAACTCGGACTTTTTGGAAAGTTCATGCTTACATATTTGTGTAGGAATAATGACAACATGTTCACGGATGTGGATCAATCTGGTTTGTAGGCCTATTAAACTGATATGACAAAATGGCCTATAATAACAAGGTCAGCTGGGAATATATGGAAGCATTTTTATGGGCTTTTGGTTTTAAGTAGCTTTGGATTAAATGGATTGCCATTAGTGACTTCCCCAACTTTTTCTAATTTATTGAATAGAACCCCTGCTAAACCCTTTTTCCCTTCTCGAGGGATATGTTAAGGGGATCTATTGTCTCCTTTCTTGTTTTTCATCATGATGGAAGATATCAATAGGGCCATAAACGTTGCTACCATGGAAGGGGATATCAAAGGTATTCAACCTCATGAAGGATTCCCAACTACAACCCATCGATAGTTTGTAAATGACACCATGCTTCATGGGATTCCCACAATAAGAGAGGCCAAATATTTTAAGATTATTTTGGATTCCTTTTCTGAAGCCTCAGGTATGGAGATTAATCTGGAGAAGTGTCTTCCCTCCAGATGCTTGAGTATCCCCTTGACAAGAAAGGCTTAGAAGAAATCAAATTGGGAGAAGGTAGTGTCTAATTTGGAGGATAGGGTGAAACATTGGACTTATAGAGCTTTGAATTTCTTTGTAGGCTTGTCTTGACTAATGCAGTGCTACAAGTGATATTGGGATACATGTTATCAGTCCTCTTGGCTCCTAAAGGAATCTTGCAAAAGATAAAAGAGATTTAGAGGAATTTTCTATGGAAATGAGTCGAAGACAACTGGAAATGAGCATTAGTAGCTTGGGAGAAGGTATGTAAGTTGAAGGTTTTGGGTGGCCTTGGTTTAAAAGACCCTAAGAATGTCAACCAAGCCTACAACGTGAAGTTATGGTGGAGATGGTTGAAGGAAGCTACATATTCGTGGGCCATGTTATGGAAAGAAAAACATGCCCCTGATTGGAACTAGCGGGGCCTTATTTGAATGTTAGAAATAATCAAAGGGTCAACAATCTGGAATTTATCTTGGGGTAACAAGAAAATCATTTAGGAGCAATGATTTTTGGAAGTATGAAAAGGAAGGACAAAGTTGTTCTAGGAAGATGTCTCACAGCAACAACCCAGCCTGAGCAATGAGGAGAGACGCCAATTTCAATTGGAATCTCAAAGATAAGGTCAAATGCAGGTATACCAATATTTGGAATAGGAAACAAATAATACAAAATGGAGAAGATGGCACTCAAATCTTTTTCAAGGTTTCAACCAGAATGATGCAATGACTATGGAATTAATGGAAGAACTAAACAAAAGATGTATCCTTTATGCAGATGATAAGGGTCAATTGACATAGGGAAAAAAGAAGGGAGTTGAGTTCAATCTCAAAGAGGCCAAGTTCTACCTTGAGAGTAACCATCGAAGGGAAGTAGACTCAGTGTAGAAAAAGGTATGGAATTCACAACACTGACCCAAGATTAAAACTTTCCTTTGGTTGGTGTTACATAAGAAGGTCCTAACATGGGAAAATTTGGTAAACTGAGGCTTCATGGGGTTCTCATGGTGCTATATTTATGAGTGTGAGGAGGATAATCTAAATCATTTACTAAATACCTGTCATTATGCTTCAGTTATCTATGATTGGATAGCCATCATATTATGACAAACTGATAGGGTAAGGAATAAAATTCAAGAAATGATAGGAAAACGGAGAGAGAATTTTACAAATAATGAGATGGCCTATCTTATCCAATGTTTTTTTAGCCATAGGCTTCATCATCTGGGTCATGTGGAATGAATGTAATCAATGAATCTTCCAGAATAAGAGGTTATCAGTGGAAATATTGATAAAAGGAATTCAAAAGAAGCTGATGGAAATTGTAATAAGTTGAAGAATTAGGCCTTTGAAGATCGACCGTCACCACAGGAGGAAAGGATATTAAAACTGTTAAATCTAGATAATTCAGGTGTACAACTGACGAAACATAGAGAACCTTAGATAGATATGGGCTCTAAGATTTGGGTCCTACCTCCCCAAGGATTTTTCAAGTTGAACTTTGATGGGGATTAAAAAGGAAACCCCGGGAATGCAGGAGCAGGGGGAGTCATCAGATACTACAAAGGGTATATATGCAGGGTGTTCTTCACCAACCTTGGACAAGCAACAAATAATGTCATGGAATTCCATTATTTGGAACAGGGAATGGAAAATTTGGTGCAAGAACGAATGTTTAATGTTATAATTGAGGGGGATTCTATGATTTCCATCCAAGTTGAAAAATGTTTATAGTGCAGTTCTCAGCTCAACAAGGTCAGAAAACACTGGCGTTTGGCTTAGTTAAACCAATGAATCAAACAAAACCTAACTGTCCTAGTTTTCATTGAGTTTAGTTTGGTTCGACGATATGAAAATGCAGTGGCTAAAAATCTATCTAATGAAGGGACTACCAACTCGAGAAAAAATGAGAAGGTGGCATGGTCGAAGCTTCGGGAGGGACAATTGAAAGAGGATTGTTGGAACTCAGTGAAAAAGGACTATAGGACTGGAAACATAATGGATGATGGCGAAGAGGTGAGCTAGGGACAGGATAGGGGGCCACTTGTTGAGATGATTAGTTAACAAGTGCATCATGAAAGGAAAGTGTCCATTAACAAGAGGCAAGGTGATAGGCATGTGGACTTTCTACATGGGAAAATTGATGGGTGAAGGTGGTGGTGGTGTGAAAACCCGAATCGTCTCAAATTATGAAAAATGGTATGTAATTCAACAAAGTTTGGATGAACGTTGGTATAGTATGATCCACATAATGGAGAAGTAAATAGGGAGGCAGGAGGTCTTAAAAATTCTTCCATATCTGTAGGTAACAACAAATGAGGGGTGTGAAAATTGGAGGATTGCTTGAGGTGGGTACCTCTTTGTAGGAAGAATAGGCTAGATCAGGACAACTCCAGAAGATGTGATAGTAATTATGGAAAAGAACATAAAGTAGGTTACTCAACACCACATGGTTTTAAATTTATGGGATGAATCTCTTCATATATTACACTATTGGGATTCCTTGAAGAGTAAAAGAAGTAAGGAGGTAGGCTTGGTGTGTTCTGGGTTGGCGAAGGGAATTCTGGTAATATTCAGGGAGATGGGGCAAGTTAAATACTCGACAGGGAGATTTAGTGAGGAGGAACATGGGGAAGGTAGTTGTAAGAGAACTCACATAGAGTCAACTGCCAAAAAGGAGGCGAGAATGTTCCACACTTCTGTTCCAAAAAAGGGAAGGTGGTTATAGAGGCATGGGAAAGGGGAGTCCGCAAGTAGAGGGTGACTCTAGCCGGTAGTCAGATAGAGGAGGAAGTTGACTGGATAATTGACACGAGGTCCATGTGAACTAGAGAGACCCTATATCACCATACTCTGGAAACATCCTGGTATTTAAAAACCTTAATGGGGAAGTTGCAAGCTGAAGGGGTGGGAATTTAAGGAGAATCTCCAAGAAGAAACGTTAAACCAGTTAAAGGAAATTCATCATAGGATTGGAGGGGTCGAGATGGTTCTAAAGATGTTGTTTAACATAGATAAGTTGTAATAGGGCAGAATTGATAACATGCATGATCTGTTTCGTATACATCTGCAGTATGTCCATAGGATTGTCATTACTCCTCGAGATGTGAAGGGCAAGTTAGTGCAACCCAAGAAGGTCAAAGAGGGAGCTACATGGGTGTCAAGTTTTTCTTTTATAGAGGATTTGACTCTAACTCTTGTGGAAGAAACACCCAACAAGGGAGCGAATGAATGAGGTAATGAATGAAATAGTTTGATTTCTTATGTGTTTTTAGGGCATTTCAATATAAATGATAGTGAAGATGTGATAAGTCTTTTTGATAGTTGTAGGTCAATTTATGTCAGTCTGAATTATAAGAGACCTAACTGTGATATTACCAGTCATAGAATTCTTTTTGTTTTAAACAACAAACATAATAATTTGATGGGAATTTTATCCAAGGAAGGTATTAAAACAATCTATTTCTACAATTGGTCTAGTTTCTAGTCTGACAGGCCATCTACTATTTTGTATTTTGATATGGTTAAAGTAATATAATTTTCTATTGCTAAATTACAAAAAAAAAAACTATAAACTTCAATTCAAATTTCAACCATACATACTCATTATTTTACAAGATTGCAATGCTCTTATTATTTTATAGTGCAACATATTTTTTTTTCAATAAATTGAATAACAATTTTTTGGTACATTTTATTTGAGTAGAAGCACCATTTCCCCCTTTGTGTGTTGCCATTGGTGACACAACATTTTGTTGGTGGAATATGTGCACCACACTATGTCTAAAGAAAAAACTTAGAAATTTCCCAAATGTCTATGGCACTTAGGTACAAAAAAAAGTGGTGCATAAATGTCTTTCAATTTGATAATCAAAAAATGACTCTTTGTACTTTTTACATAGAGATAATGCATTAGTTGAGCGTTAAGCCATGAATCAAATGTCACTAATATTAAGAATATGTTTGAATTATCAAACCACTCATGTATGAGACATGATTATAACCCTTAAATTAGGAAAGTGCAAAAGCACACTAAAGGCACACATTAATCTAATATCACATTAGACCAAGTTAAACTTAACCCAACTCTTAGTTTCAAAACATATTAATATCCTCCCTATAAACAACTTGGAACAGAATTAATGGATATACAACAATGAGAAAAGGAAAATGTAGGAAACAACTAAGTTTATATCCCCTTAATGACAACATTGAAATCCTAGCATAGACTGAAACTTTAAGAATTTGTCTTTTGTGAGTGGCTTCATGAAAATATAAATAACTTGATCATTCATATGAAAATATAACATTATGAGGGTGTGATCCTGAAGAAGCTTCCAAATGAAGTGCATATTTAATTGAATCCGTTTATTATACTTATGTTGAACTAGCTCTTTGGCAAGTTGAATGAAGTTGGTTTTAAATGTGTACAATTAATTGTGGCAAATAGATGCTCAATAAAATAGAGAAATATGGAATAGAACACACACACACATTTAGCACAAAGCTTTTACCCTGGAAACCTGCATCGGGAAAATCATAAAGAATGTTCAGAGAGTCACAACTCTTATTTTTTCTTTACAATGTTACAATACAATATAAACCCTAGTTGCAATAACCTTTTATTAGAATACAATTATAGTTACTTAATAAAAATTGCATTTCCATGATTAACAAAACCATGTGCCATGAAACCATCAAAAGTTAAAATCCATACCAAGAAAAATAGCTCGATAAAAACCAAATTTTTGCTTAGTGGTGAAGGATTCAAAGTTGTTCAGTGAATAGTAGTGGTTTGGGCACATGGTATTGATGAACCATGATATTATGTTCAAGGATTACATGTAATGCAGCCTTTAAAATGCTTGGAGATACTCCATTATAATGGGTCTAGAAGTGAGTAATGTAGGATCACTTGGTTAGCTTGGCTGAGTTTGGCCAAGCACATTAATAGATCTATTAACACTGATTTTTCTCGAGTTGGATTTTTCGAGATAAATTGTGTGTGCATGATTTTTTTTTGTTATTATTTCTTATTTATCTCTCTCGGTAATTTTTAACAAATGAAACTCTGACTATAACATTGGAAAGTCGTTGGATATCGATGTTGGAATCCAATTCTGAAAGGATATTTCAAAACTGAAAATACCTTCCTCAATTGTGTGAGTCACTACCTAATACGCTGCTTCTACTAAATAAAGAAAAAGGGAATTATGTTTCATACTAACCCAAGTGACAAGTTCAGAGTAAAGGTTGAGCATATAATCTATATTAGACTTCCAATCGTTAAGGTCATTTGCTCAACCACCATATGAGATCCCCAGACACTACATTGTTTATCGAACTAAATTGAACCTAGAATGTATAAAAGTATTTTCTTTGTTGTTCTCTAATCACTTTCATGGGGTACTCTTATGTACTAGGCATTGAAACTAATAACATATGACTTGATAAGGTGAGTATGAGTTAAACACACAAGTTTTCCAACTAATTGTTGGTGTAAAGTGTTGTCCACTATGGTTGAGGTGCAAGTGATGTAATTTTAACTCTATACTAGAAGGGAAATGGATTTGGTTTAATCACCATGTGAAAGAAACAAGCGTGTCACATGCATACTTATTTTGTGAAAGAGGACTTCCTCTGTTTGCAAAACTTGGAAGCTAAATGTCATAAGTTTATTATGTCAAATTTCTTATTAAGGCTCAATTTCACATGGATTAGAAGATTGGTGTTGGTTCCATTGATTTAATGTCATCAACATAAGTACACATATGTAAATATGGTCACCTATTCACTTGAATTAGACACTAGGGTCATAATGGCATCTAGGAACATTGAAGTCAAGAAGGAATCAGACCATTTTTTCATTCCAAGTTAGAGGAGCTTATTTGAGGCCATAGAGGGATTTCTTTAGTTGGCAAACAAGACTTGAGTCGCTTTGAACAAATCCAAAATGTTGTTTGTATAAATTTCTTCTTTCAAATTCCATACAAGAAGATGGATTTGACATCCATTCATGAACCTCATATTACTATGTAGTCAAAAGGGCAAGGAGAATATAGATGGAATTGATTTTGGCTACAAGGCTTTCAAGGTAATCAATGCCTTCAACCCATGAAAATCATTTGGTAACTAACTAGGTCTTGCATCTATTAACACTATCATCTACTACATACTCAACTTTATAAACACATTTGCACCTAAGAAGTTTTATTCATTTCAAAAGGACTAGATCTTTATTATCCTTCACCACTAAGGAAGAACTTTCTTCATTTTGTATAGTATCTCATTTTGACTATTACAACATTTAAAACATAATTTAGCTAATTAAAGAAACAACTCAACATCAAGCAACTAAAACACATTGAATTATGCATGCACTTCATTTATAAACTTATTTCGAAATATTGAACACTTGAAATGCTCTATTACCACACAAATAATCAAATGCAAAAAGTCCACATAAAATATTGTACTCATCAATTGTTGACTATGTATCATGGATTATCACCAAGATTTTATACATGTAAATCTCAATGTCTCAGTCGTTGATTGTGTAAATGTTTATTTTTAAGTGCCTAACTTATACCAATATACCTTTTTTTTTAACAAATGATTGAGAAAACTAATGGTGAAATCACTAATCTCACTCTTTCTCCCCGAGGCAACATTATATTGAAATTTTCATTAATATTTCATGTTTGCCATGGATGTCATGCTTATTGGGTGGCATCACAACCACCTACTAGATATTACAAAACATAATGTATTTTTTACACATGTTCATATAAATATAGATAGTTATTAGAGTTAACACATCAATTACAATAATAGCATTGTCTAATGATTATATGTTTTGAAGTTTTTTATTACATTTGGGTGAAAAAAAATTGGTTAAATTTTGAATTTTGTTATTTAAAATTGATTTTTGATTGTATATATAGATTAAACACTCTAAAAAACCCTGAAAAACGCTCAAATTGTATAAATTTCACAACTCAAACTAGTAATTTTAACAAATCTCTCCCAAATTTTAAACAAATTTAACTATAAAATATGACCAAACTACTTGTAACAAATACTCTATAATTTAACTTATTTTCACTCCTATCAACCTAACAAATGGGGTCATTACAACACTTTCAACGCGAGCCCATTATTGAAGTTGGTACGCCTTCACAGTCAATATGACCATTCAATAAATTCCAAAAACATAATACACCCCACATGTACACAGACCACATTCTTTTATATAAACGACGAAAACACTGTGAAAAGGGAATATGATATAAAATGAAAGGAGTGATAAGGGGAATGATGATCACATTAATGAAAAGAAGGTGGCCATCTTTGGAATGATAAAAAGTCAAATAATGACAATATCAAAGCCACTCGACCAAATGATAATGACATTGACAGGTCACGTTAAGCCACGTCATTGCCATACACTTTTGTGTTGATATATACTGAATGCAGGGGAAGTAGGTTACACGTGGGTGAGTATAATTATTAGGTTGCTTTTATATATATATATATATATACTTAAAAATAAAAATTAAGTCAGCACTTCATTTAATAGCAGAATATTTTAAAATTTTATTTTTATATTTTAAAACATTATTGCTGTATGTGAGATAAATTTAAAATTATAATAAATTTTTTTTATTGATAAGTTATTTTGAGTTAATGGGAGGAATGAATGAGACCTTTCTCACCCAAGTTTAATTTTGGCGAGTGATATGATAAATTTTGATGTAAAAAGTAATTAAATTATCTATTTATATATATAATTTATAGTTTCATCATTATAAGTATGTGTATGAGGATAGTCTCAAGGGTTAGCTTAAGTGATCTATAGTTAGACGTAAAGATTTTTTATATTGTTGCTAATTGTTGTTGATCACGAGTTTGATTCCTCTGGGGCAAAGCCCCATAATCAGGGTTGATGGTTTACCATCCACAAAATGTGGGGAAGTACTCCAAGGTCTCCATGCTTTCATTCCAAGAAAAGAAAAAGGATATATATGTATTAAGAAAATAAATTGTTTTGTTTATTGAAATTTTATTTTATGTGTTAATATTTTTCCTAATAAAATTAAAAGAATAAAACATGGACAAAGTGTATATTCCATCTAGCACAGTAGTATTTTTATATATACTTATTCTCATGTGTTGTATATGTGAGTCTTCTTTTTAGACCAACCCCTGTTACATATACAATTTTAGTCCATTACATATATGTTTAAGTCTAAAATATTTGTCCTCAAACCTTTATAGCTAAGGTTTTACATGTAATGAAATCAAATAATAGGATTTCCTTATAGCCCTACTCTCATGTTGCCACTGATGACACTCCAATCATTTGAATCAATTACTTTTTATTAATCAGTTCTTGCATAATTTCTTTCCTTTGACTCGGACCATGTGATGTTGTTGTGACTTCTCCAATTTATTGTAGTTATTGATCTCTAATAATATTATGCCATATAATCTTTCTATGATGCTATGTTCCACGAATATCGTTGGTTTTTCCATCTTCTTACTTTGTAATGGTGATACCAATTTTCTTGTCTTTCTTCACAACTTTCTTCATAATTAAGATTTCGATATTACTTCACCTTTGATGGTGTTATTTCATTTTGCACACTCATATAATCAATATTTTTGTCAAAGAAAATGGCATCCTCTATCCTCTATGGTGGGCCTTTATTTATGTTAGTATTTGATACAATATTATTATATTCAACAAGTACATCCCCAACCTAGAGCTCAACTTCGTCACATATTTTCTGGTGACCTTCTAGAATCTTCTATTCCTTCTCCTTTCCAACAGGGAAAATTTTAAGGATGAAAGTTTATCTTAAAGTTTAGAAACCTTGGCAAATCTTACGAGTCCATAATAAACAAATTGTAAAAAGTTTGGTGATATTTTTATAAAAATATTCAAATTTCTAATGATTTTATATATTCTCCATACCAATTATTAGCAAATTCTAAGGTAAAATAATTTTATACTATAAAATTTGGGTGAATTATTTTTAGGAAAAATGAAAATTACGATTTTTTTTTTTAACATAGAAAATTAGCCCGCAAATATTAGCCCCTAAAAATTTCCCTACTTTCCAACCTAAAATGTGATGTCATGAATCAAATTCTAACAGATATTTTTTATTCTCAATTGTGTTTTTTATTTTATCTCATCAGTATTCGAGGATTCTTCAACCTTCTTGCAAATTTCATGCTCAAGTCTCTTAGTTGTCTTGTCTTCAATTATTCTCATAGGACCTTCTTTTATATTCATTAGTTAAGATGTTTGTAGATGTTTTTTAATATTTTGAACATTGTTAAATTGGTCTAAAATTTACTTACACAATCTTCAAATTTCTTGATCTTTCTTTTTCAATTCTTCCTTAACCCATCTTTTTCCTACTTTCCTTTAATAATATTGATGCAAGAGCATCCAGCTCAATATTACCATTGTATTCTAGTAGAAATAGGCCCTAGGGGGTCTTGTATTTCAAGGAAGTTGGTTTCCTAAGTATTGGATTTATGTAACTATTTAATGTTTTGAGTGATTTTGATGAGAATAGAAATTAATTGAATATTGTGAGGCTTTATTGTAAATGTTCTCGAATATAGGAGAACATGAGAGATTTAGGATAGTTGAGAGATGAGAGGATTGAGAATTGATTGTAAATCCTAGATTAGGAATTAGTTCATGATTTTGTGGATTTGAGAGAATCCTTAGGGATGAGAAAGAGATTTTAGGAATGAGGTTGAGGAATTCATGGATCTAAACCAAAAATTGGTTTAGAATCCCTTTGTATAAATATAAGCCAAAAAGGCATGAACAGAGGTTAGAAACTGAGACAGAGAGAGAGAGATTAGATATTTTAGTTATTGTTTGTAAGCCTACGGGCAGATGATGGATCAGAGGCCATTAAACTAGAAGATCAGGCCGAGAAGAGACAACGAGTCTCACTTTGTAATTATGTGTTGAATTATATATATGTACAGAGATTTAAATCCCGAATTGAATAAGTGTAGGCATCGAATGGTGGAAGTTGAGTAAACTATAGTTTTTTGTATATATATATATGTGTGTGTGTATGTGTGTGTGTGCGTGTGTGTGTGTGTGTGTCGGCAAAGTGCAACGATCACACAGAGAAAGACCTGACGAGAAGGATCATAATGGATTGAAAAATCCATTAGAATAATCAAATCTAAAGCGCAGGAGGGAAAGCACAGTTAAACCACCGAGAGACCAAGCTTTGAAGAAACCCGGAAACCATAGAGAATTGAGGAAAATGGCGTAAATCTGAAGTAACAGGCGGACGGAGGAATTGAGTTTAAACACTCAGCAGCCGTTGGATCTTCAAAGATCAACGGCCAGGATTAAGTCGCATTGATGGAATCCTTTTGAAGACGTCGGAATGAACTTTTGAAATGGAGCGACTGCGACCATGCGATTAAATTGCAACCGTTAGATTGACGGTCCAGATCTAATCGCATATCGCAAAGGCAGAGGACTGGCAGACAGTGCGATGGAGGTGCCAATGGGCAATAATGTGATAGGCCGACGTGCGACATTGCGATACACCGATCACCGATGAATTGCAATCGAAGATCGCGAAAGTGGAGATCGGAGCAGTTAAAGGAGCACAGCGGAAGAACCCAGACCCGACGATATTTATGTGGACGGGTTTATAAAATTTGAGATCCGGCTTTGTGTTCAGGAGTGGGTTTGCCCGTGTATTTCCTATGTATTTCCAGATTTACGTTAAAGTGTTGTGCCAAGCCTTTAAGGCTTAAGTGATGATTAAACGGTTTCGATAGTCTCCAATTGGAGTCGAGAGGGGTGATGGTGTATATAAGTGGTAAGACCACAGGTAAATGAGATGAGCGATTACGATAAAGGCCATCCTCGGAAAATGTGCAAAGACCAAGAATAAGTGGAAAAGGTATGTTTGGGAGTGTTTTCCTTTGTAAAGGGATTTATAAATAATTAGTGCCGAATGAAGGATTTATGTGGATTAAATACATATGTTAGCCAAGGGTTGGGAAAGGGAAGGTTGCATATGTATATTAAAAGGGTTTATAACGTTATATATAGGTTATGAAGCATAAATGAATCCTGATAGAAAGGAAAAGGGTTATATTAAGGAAAAGCTTCGATAAAGGGTTTTAAAGTGGGGTGATTCAGTTCCGATCCAAAGGAACTGTAAACAAAGGGCCTTAACCATTCATCTTTAGATTTGAAGTCTTTGACCTAGGGAAGAAAATAATTTCTTGGGAAATGGTGTTTATGCATGAATATGCATACTATGGGTATGCGCAGGGGGAACCCTGCGTCAATTTGGTATCAGAGCTGAATTATAAATGAACCAATTGGTATAAGGCAGAACAAAGCGATTCTATATGAGAGTTTCTTTGAAAAAGTTCAAAATAGAGATATTTGGAAAGGATGTGCATGCAGGCAAGGAAGATCAGATTTTAATCTGATAGTCAAGCAACCAGAGTACAGCTAGGAGAATGGAGAAGAGCAGTTAAGTTCTTAGAGGTAGGTAAGGCAGAATTAAGCAGAGATTGCGAGACAGAAATAATCCACAACAATGTTTGGAGAATGGAGATTCACTCGGATGTGAAGAGTGAATGGAGAAATCAGGCAGGTATTGTGTTTATTTAATTCTGATTTGAGTTTTGCTGACAAAGAAATAGATTGAGGATTGATGGTTGCAGCAATGAAGTATCTCAGCAAAGGAGAAATTGTTGCTGATAGCTAAAGCTTTGCCAAGATAAAGCCAAAAGATTGGAAGAAAGGATCAAGTTCTAAAATCTGATTGACAGTAGTTGAATATTGAGGATTTGTGCAGTGGAAGCTTAAAGATCTACAGAAACAGGTTTGCAGAAATGGTAAGATCCTAGAAGTAAATGAAGGTATGCAATTTTATCTAATGAGTAGCAGATATTGAATGAATGAAATTTTATAGCAAGATTACAGTAGTTAAACTGTAAGAGGGATGTTTGTAAGTTTTTGAAGCAACAGAGGTTGAAGATACAGCTGAAAGCTAGTGGAAAAGACAGTCCATTCAAAAGTATAGGTGAATGGGAGGACAAGATCAGGCAGAGATCTTGAAGGTAAGATGATATCGTTTGTTTTAATTGGATTGAAGATTAGAAGATTGTAGTCTTTGCATTGAAGCAGAAGTATTATTGCAACTCCCAAAAGGCAATTCCACAAAGGATGTGGTTAGAATTGCTAACAAATAAAGGAAGCTGGTGAAAGTTTCTAAGTGAAAACAGAGATGTGGCAGAACCTTGAGGAATTCCAACAGATATTGGATAAAGAGGATAGTTGTGTTCTTAGAAGATGCAGATGAGTTGAAGCCCATAAGGATCAAAGAGAAGTGCTCAAGAGAGGTTCCAGGGATAGAGAACCAATTTCTTGCCAAAAGACTGAGTGAGGAGAGCTTGGTGAGGTAAGTGGCAGTAGGACAGGACTTGCTATTGAAGAGACTTTAGTGCAACTCATAGTGAGTGAGTGAGGAAATCATAGAGATGGAGAGAATGATGACTAGTGACAGTCATAACATAGGTTCTGAAAGAAATCACAGCAGAGGACAAAAGGAGAAGGATGCCAAGGCAAATGGCATATAGAGACAGTTAAGCAAAGAGGAATATGAGAGGGAGAAGGCTGAGATATCAGTTTAGCTTGAAGTGTTAATGGAGATGTTGCAAAGAAATAAAGTAGACCAGAAGCATGGTTATGTCATGAGAAAGAAAGTGAAATGGCAGAGGCTACAAGAGAAGAGGAATCGACAGGTGAATATGCAGTTAATAAAGGAGCTAAGGGAACTTGAACAGGTTATAGATGCCAAACATAGGATAGAGAAGCTCGAAAGAGTTGAGCTACAACAAAAGGAAGATGTTGAAGAAGATGTTGAAGTTTCGAGATGTGAACCAGAGAGTGGACCATTACTTTTTGAAAGTGATGAAGAGCCAGAGGAATTGAATCATATGCATGATTTGAAGCAGCCAGAAGACTTGATGACTAAAGCATCAAGTGAGATCAGAGGGTCTTATATTTTTAAAATTAATGATTTGTGTATGATTGCAGGTTTCGAAGAAGATAGACAGTCTTTTAAAGCTGTCAAAGATGTGAAAGAATACCTTCTAGAAGATGGAAGTTTTGAAGCAGAATATGACAAAGAGGCTGGAAAAGAATCAGTTCACTACAGTGGACAAATGTTGGAAGACATCATTGAAATAGAAGATGATAAGGGGAGACTAGTTGATAGTCTCAAGAGTTCTTTGAGTTTGTATCAGCATACTGATACGTTGACAGAAGAGGAGAAATCAACACAACATACTGAAGTGTTGCTAAAGGGAAAAGAGGTACAAAGACCTTATATTTTTTATTATAATGATTGTGTTATAATTGAAGATGTTGTTGTAGAAGCGGGAACATATTTGGCACAGGTGGACAGCCAAATGAAGGAAGAGGAGGAAGAACATCTACTGAAGGATGTCAAGGAAGATTTAGTAGAGGAAGGAGGACCATGTGATGATGGATCAATAACAAATGAAGTAACGGGAGATTGTGTAAAATTTCCAAAGTTCACTCCAAGTAAAATCATTGAGTTATATAGAGAATTAGACTTTCAAAGGAGGAAGTTGGAAGAGCAGAGGATGAATGTCCAGGATAGTTTGCTGAAGAAGGATGGCAAAGTAGTTGTCATAAATAATAATCAAGAAGTTGACAAATGCAGAAACCAGAGGCAAGAAATTGTTCTGAAAGACAATGTGGCAGCAGCAGAAAAGGTGCAAAACAGCAGTAAAGAAGAGAGTAAGGGTGAAAAGGAAGCAATCAGAACAAGTGAAGAACAAGCAGGAAGGAGAGTTCAACAATCAAGAGATGAAAAAAGTCAGCAGATAGAGGATATAGTGGACAGAGAGATTGAGTTGATAAGGAGGTTAATGATGAAAATGTCTAAGAGAAAGACAACAACAAGAAAGAAAAGGAGTGACAACAAGAGAAAGACAATAACAAACCTCGAGAGCAGGGCAAGTGGAGCATTACAACATAAAAAATGGAGACCTGGAGAACAACAACAGATAACAGCAGCAATAGAGCAATTGACAAGCAAGGACATATTACAAAATAAAGTTTGGGATCCAGGAGAAAACAATTATCCAAACTTATGACCAGGTGGTCATAAATTTTCTTATGTGGTGAGTCTGATGTAGGAGCATCCAACTCAATAATATCATTGTATTCTAGTAGAAATAGGGGGTCTTGTATTTCAAGGAAGTTGGTTTCCTAAGTATTGGATTTATGTAATTATTTAATGTTTTGAGTGATTTTGATGAGAATAGAAATTAATTGAATATTGTGAGGCTTTATTGTAAATGTTCTCGAATATAGGAGAACATGAGAGATTTAGGATAGTTGAGAGATGAGAGGATTGAGAATTGATTGTAAATCCTAGATTAGGAATTAGTTCATGATTTTGTGGATTTGAGAGAATCCTTAGGGATGAGAAAGATATTTTAGGAATGAGGTTGAGGAATTCATGGATCTAAACCAAAAATTGGTTTAGAATCCCTTTGTATAAATATAAGCCAAAAAGGCATGAACAGAGGTTAGAAACCGAGATAAAGAGAGAGATTATATATTTTAGTTGTTGTTTGTAATCCTACGGGCCGATGATGGATCAGAGGCCATTAAACTAGAAGATCAGGCCGAGAAGAGACAGCGAGTCTCACTTTGTAATTATGTGTTGAATTATATATATGTACAGAGATTTAAATCCCGAATTGAATAAGTGTAGGCATCGAATAGTGGAAGTTGAGTAAACTATAGTATCCTGTATGTATATATATGTGTGTGTGTGTGTACAGGCAAAGTGCATCGATCACACAAAGGAAGACCTGACGAGAAGGATCATAATGGATTGAAAAATCCATTAGAATAATCAAATCCAAATCTCAGGAGGGAGAGCGTAGTTAAACCACCGAGAGACCAAGCTTTGAAGAAACCCGGAAACCATAGAGAACTGAGGAAAATGGCATACCGAAGTAACAGGTGGATGGAGGAATTGAGTTTAAACACTCAGCAGCCGTTGGATCTTCAAAGATCAATGGCCAGGATTAAGTCACGTTGATGGAATCCTTTTGAAGACATCAGAATGAGCTTTTGAAATGGAGCGACCGTGATCATGCAATTAAATCGCAATCGTCGGATCGGACGTCAGATCGACGGTCCAGATCTAATCGCATATCGCAAAGGCGGAGGACTGGTAGATAATGCGACGGAGGTGCCAATGGGCGATAATGTGATAGGCCGATGTGTGACATTGCAATACGCCAATCGCCGATGAATTGCAATCGGAGATCGCGGAAGCGGAGATCGGAGCAGATAAAGGAGCGCAACAGAAGAACCCAGACCCGACGATATTTATGTGGACAGGTTTATAAAATTTGAGATCCAGCTTTGTGTTTCGGAGTGGGTTTTCTCGTGTATTTCCATATTTACGCTAAAGTGTTGTGCCAAACCTTTAAGGCTTAAGTGATGATTAAACGGTTCCGATAGTCGCCAATCGGAGTCGGGAGGGGTGATGGTGTATATAAGTGGTAAGACTGCGGGTAAATGCGATGAGCGATTGCGATAAAGGCCATCCTCGGAAAATGTGCAAAGACCAAGAATAAGCGGAAAAGGTATGTTTGGGAGTGTTTTCCTTTGTAAAGGGATTTATAAAGAATTAGTGCCGAATGAAGGATTTATGGATTAAATACATATGTTAGCCAAGGGTTGGAAAAGGGAAGGTTGCATATGTATGTTAAAAGGGTTTATAACGTTATATATAGGTTATGAAGCATAAATGAATCCCGATAGAAAGGAAAAGGGTTATATTGAGGAAAAGCTCTAATAAAGGCTTTTGAAGCGGGGTGATTGAGTTCCGATCCAAAGGAACTGTAAACAAAGGGCCTTAACCATTCATCTTTAGATTTGAAGTCTTTGACCTAGGGAAGAAAAGAATTTCCTGGGAAATGGTGTTTATGCATGAATATGCATATTGTGGGTATGCACAGGGGGAACCCTACGTCAAATATTTTCTTGTTTTATGTATAAACCTCTTTCACCCATGCTTCATCAATGAATTGCATATTGGGAAAATCATTTTATTTATTTGCAATATTTTCTTTTAGCTTCTACAATTTGGGATTTTTTTTGTTTAGTTTCATTTAAATCATCTTGAACATTGTTCCTTACCCTCATTTTTATGTCCTTAGTCCATTTTCTTGAGAAAAGGTTTCAAATTCTTCCCATGTAAAATGTAATATGCTATCTTCCTCAAAACTCCACCATTCGCAACCTTCACTATAAAATACATATAAGAAAACCAAGACCCATCTTGTTAGCTAATGTTATACCTTATGTAATTCCAAGTCATATCAAATCTACCCTCAATAGGTGCATTTTCCAACCATTTAGAACCATGAATATAGGAAATTCCTTTATGTTGTCACTAATTCAATTTTAATGCAAGGGTTGTTTAAAAGATGTTTACTAAAATAAATATTAATTTAGAAATTCAATTTCTAAAAATGTTACAACCGGTGAATGCATTGTGACGCTAAATATGGGTTAGAGATAATATTTTGAATTATGAAACTTTGTTGCTCACTTACATTAACTAGTGATTTGTTGAGAATGAATCTATGCAAATAATTTTATTGGGTGTTTGTTGTATTCCGTGTAAAGAATAATATTGGGTAGCAAAATTATATATATATATATATATATATAATCTCATTCCTTAACACAAATTGTGTTAGAAAGATCACGTGTTAAGGAGAGAAGACCTAAATCACCTATCATGTTATTCTTTTTTTCATCAAAGAGGTCATCCAAACGATTAATCAAATCTAACATGGTCGTTAGAAAAAGTTGTTTTCAGTGTTTTTTATTTATAAAGACAAATTTTGTTGCTTGATTTTGGTGTCGTATCATAAAATTATACATGAAATAGCAAAATTTGGAAGCCTACCAAATTTATTACACTATCTTAATAAATCCATTGTGTACTTTTTAATACTCTAATTCATAATTGTTTGAACATTGCAACCCCTATGGGGGAATAGATTGGGTAAGGCCTTTAAAAATATTCTCTCTATTTGTATTCATTAAAATTGGGTAAGGCCTTTAAAAATATTCTCTCTATTTGTATTCATTAATACATAAAATTTTAGTAGTCATTCAACAACATTTTTGGATATACATTTTTTTAATTGGAATTATCTTTTTATTTTTTAATTTTTTCTTCATATGTTAGGGAAAGTGACTAGAAAAAATGATGATGATGGGTTAGTATATGTTTTATGGATATTGTCATCAATTAGATCAAGTGGTTGTGTAATAGAGTGTTATCCTCCCTACCTAGGTTCTTTTCTTGTCAGTGACATGTTAGCTCATAATGAGTACATTGTTGTAATAGCTTTAAGCATTATTATTGTCATGACCTTGTTTTGGCTTATAATACTTATCAAGTGAGTATGCTTGCTTTCTCAACTTTCCTCTCTCCTCCAGGGATCAAATTTGAAGGGAAGGGTTACATTTCAATTTGAAGGGTTAAGTTTATTTTAGCTTTTCAATATTGAAAAGTTAAAATAAGCTATTCTTTTTACATGAAAATGAAAAGTATTTTTAAATTTCATAAATACCTCATACATCATAGTTTTTACTATGTCAAGTTGTGCAAACCTTGAATGAGAATCTTATCTTAAACCAAAACTCTAGGTACACTTGAATGAGTACACATAGATGACATTGGTTCAATATTCGCCGCTATTTTTTTTATCGGAAGAATATGTGGGCATGTTGCTTGTAAATTAGCAAACTTGGGATTGAGTCAATGGGATTGCCACTATACTCATGAGCCTAGCGCAACCACCCACAAGCTTAATTAGATAGGTAAACCAAGTTTCAAACCTGCGTGGGGACCCTATATTGGTTGAAAAATGTATTCCATTGCGGGATGTCAATAGTTCAGCCTTTTCCACTATTACGATCTATATAGAAATCGTATGGAGGAAATTTAATAGGACCATTTACTTACACTCTACATATGAATCATATGAAGGGGGAATTCAATTGGGATATTTACTTATAATCGATATAAGAATTATATGGAGAGAATTTAATAGGACCATTTACTCTTTCATCTCATGGACATCATTTTTCAAATACAATGAAATTGTTTTACAATTATTAAACTATTTTTCTATCTGACAGGGTAAATGACCTAATTGCTATAAATAGTGGAATGAGTTTTCTAAAGGAAATATATATATATATATATATATATATATATATATATATATATATATATATATTATAATAATAATAATAATATTTTATGAGTATCATTACAATATCCAATAATTGAAAAAAAATAAAAAAAATAATAACTATTTTAAACCTCCAATAACATAATTTCCATCAGAGAAATATAACTTCCAAGAATCACTTCCATAAAACAAATATAACTTCCAATCAACTTTTTCCATATGAATTATAGGCCTAATAGTTAGTGCACATGTGCATTATGATGCATGACACCAACGGGAAAATAAAAATTAAAAAAGTAAAAGTAAAAAACATTCTTTTTGTCAACAAATTTGAATGAATCGTAGTTATTATTTAGAATTGATTTTTCAATAATAAGGATTCATATCTGCATTGAAACAATTTTGATCTCTAGTGCTTATTGTGGTGTCTTCATATTAAGTAGGCATAATATAAATGTAATATTCAAATGCAAGCAAGTTATGTAGGAAGTAAATACAAGCAAGTGGAGTAGGAAGTAAAAATATATGCATATGGAGGATTGATAGGTACCATTTTTTAAATCCAAACACCAAAAAGATGGGGGAGCTTACTCATATTGGGATTATATCTCCTCTAGGAGGAGCAAAAATATTCACCACAACCAAATCTTTTGATCTTCAATACCCACTACTAAGATATAATTTCAATAAGTAGGTGATACATGGATTCATAAGCTCCATAGCAATAAGCAATAACATCCAATTGTATAAAAATGATAGCATTTATTTTTTTGAACTCTCATGGTATGTAGAAAAATTGTTAACATTATTTATTTTTAAATTCTATGGTACATAGAAAAATGATTAATAAAGAAAAAAACTATAAAAATAATGACAATTAGAACATATTATGAAATATTTTCTTACCCTTCAGTTGAAAAATCCAAAACAATTTCCATTTCGAATTTGACAAGTAATTTTTTATTTTAATTTTCATTTGCATGGGAAATAATATTATGCCCTTCTATGATGAGCTAGAAAGCTCTTGAAGGACAATAATGAATTAAAATTTGAACCCTACTCTTCTCCTTTGTGCTACAAAAATTAGGGAATCCCTCATTAATTGTAATATGTAGTACTCCTTTCACATACTTTACTAAGCGGGACATCAAAATAAGTTGAGTACATCCCACTGTTCCCCATTCCTCCTCTATGTTGAAAAATAAAAATACCCCTTTCCTCCTTTACGCTGAAAAATAAAAATGAAAAACCCTTATTGGAAGTGCCCCATTGTACTCCTTTTACATGTTTTCTTAATCCTATAAAAATAAGTTGGATGCATAACATTTGCGCCTTTTGGAATTGTTTTCATGATATGAACCCTATTTATCTTAAAAACTCATGATCTCACATTGGTTGAAAGAATTGGTTAATGATAATATACAATACCTGACATACCACAATCATTATGATAATGACAACAATTGCAAGGAAATGGTGTTTCCTATTCACAAAATGGGTGATTGGTAATGAGGGATGAGTATGCTTGATGACCTAGCCTTACCTTCATCTATTTTGTTGTTGTGCTCAAAAAAGAAAACCCTTCACCAACAGTACTTTGTTGTGATACATTTTTCTCATATTTTTCTAGAATATTGTGAAAAAAATCAAATACACCTAAACTTTGTACAACTTGAAATTGTATCTACAACATAGACACATTTCTATTTAAAATACATAATATCTCACACTAATAAAAAAAAAAGTAATTCACATTAACATACAAACTCCAACACAGTATTATCTTTATATCAATAAAATTAAAAAAAAAAAAAACTTTTTACTTTTATAAATATAATAATTAATTAATAATAAAATAGATATACTTGCTTATTCATTAAACCTTCTCTTTTTATATTTCAAAAATAATAAACATACTATAATATATTTAAAACCATTTCTTTAAAAATAATAACAGAGACCTCTCTCCAAAAAGCACAATGATAATAATAACAGCCCTTCTCCTTATATGCTACAAACAACTGCAAGTCATTGCAAACTTAATAAAAATATTATAATATATTTAAAACTATTTCTTTAAAAATAATAATAACATCTCTTCAAAAAGCACAATGATAATAATAATATTCTCCCTCTATGGTAAAAAAACTACAAGTCATTAAAAATATTATAATATCTTTAAAGCTCTCCATTTCAATAATAACAATAATATCCCTTCTCCCTATATGCTACAAAGAATTACAAGACATTGCAAACTTAATAGAAATATTATAATATATTTAAAACTATTTCTTTAAAAATAATAATAACAATGTCTCTTCACAAAGCACAATGATAATAATAATAACATCCCTTCTCCCTATATGGTACAAAAAATTACAAGTCATTAAAAATATTATGATATCTTTAAAGCTCTCCATTTCAATAATGACACTAATATCATTTTCAAAAAGTAGGACCATAATAACATCGAATTGAATATAGTCTTCCTTTGGGCACAAATACCATTATAAAATATTAAAAAAAAGCCAATTTCAAGGGCCGAGGAAGGATAGGATTCGTGCTGAATATCACTCGAATTAATGGAGATGGAACTTGTTGCATGATTAAGGTGCATTGAGGTATATTCCATGTTGTAGTCATTAGTGCATAGTAGTGGATTCCAAGTTTGTAAATAGATACTCCCTTTGATGTGCAAGTAGTCTTATTAGATGTGAATGGAGACATACCTTATGTGAATTTAAATATAGTTTTTTAATTAAAAAATTAATATATTATAAGTAAGTTTTATGGTTAGAATATTTGGATGAAAGATGAGACAGGTGGGACGGGGCAGGTCACTATTATCTCATGCAATGAATGAGGAGTATGTGCTATGTGTGTTTTTATGTCTGGTTAAGATGGAGGTATTCTCTTTTTATTTTTCATTTTTTTATAATAAAGATATTTTTATTTTTCTGTTTTTTTTCACTAATTTCTCTGTTATGGATGTTAGTTATTTTTTTTTCATTTTTAGTTTTTTTTTTGTTTTTTTTGTTTTGTTTTGTTTTTTTTTTTTTTTTTTTTTTTTTTTTGTGTATTTCAATGTTGGCTTTTGACATGAATGTTTAGTCTACCGACTCTAGCTCGACACCCACTTCTTTTTTCCCTATTTGGTCCTTGATGTTTCTGACTCCCTTCATATCCATCTTTGTCCCATTATTTGTGTCATGTCATACCAATGACATACCATCATGTGCACAATTGTTGGGGAAGTGGAGGTTGTGGTATTCAGGGAGGTTTCATGCTCGCTACAAAGCCGAGTCCTTTACTACGTTATCCCATCACCAATCTCAAGAAATCCAACAATATCTTTAGGATGTAGAGATGGAGGCTGTTCAAGAAAAAGATTGTCACTTGAATATATATATTCTCGTTGATCTCATTGGTTGGGTTCCAAACACGAGGCATATCAAAGGATGCCATAATCAATGTCTTCATGCAGTTAACCTTTACTAGGGGATGAAAACACTTCTTAGCAAGATACTCTTGGAAAAATGACGCTAAAGATGAAATCTTGTTAATGGTCGATGAAATCTAGTTTCAAATGAAAGATCTAGACAACAAAATGGATTAAATAGAAGCTTGGTTAGCCCCAAGATCTAGTCTCAGAATAAACAACAAATCTGTTGCAATTCCTACTAATGTGGAACCCTTTGTTTCTTCCTAGTTTTCAAAATGATTATGAAGTCTTTGACACTCTAGTTTTTTGTTTTTACAGATATTCTAGGGTACATAAGTCTCGGTATGTTAGTCTACTTAGTAATTATATGTTTTGGCTCAAGTACTATGTTATACCTCGTATAATTTTAAGCTTTCAAATTCTTGTGGCAAAAAAAATAAATTTATTTTTTTTCTATGTGGTTCGCGGACCCCAGATATCAACAAGTGCGATATCCATGTAATATTTGTACCAAGCAAATCCACCCGAAGAGATCACTTCCTACCTGCTCAACTACAGAGCCTAACCTAGAGAGTGTCGAGAGAATTGAATTTGCAGCCTCTCAATAGAAAAAAATACTTTAATGACAAGAACTTAAAGTAATTCAACTAACCCTCAAGACTATTTTGACAAAAAAATTGATACATTGTTAATAATCTAATTTCATAAATAATATATGAGAAGAAACCAAACACTAACAATGAACTTTTAAATATATAATTATGTAAATTATCAATAAATTTGATTTAAAAAAAAATAAAATAATATAATATAAAAATATCATTAAAAATAAAATAATATAAATAATATGATACAAAAATATCATTAACTTGAAATAGTAGACTTTTCAAAAATAATCTTATTAAAATGAAATGACTAGAACATTCCATTTTGTATATTCTACCCATTTTAAAGAAAAGAGAGTAAATGTATTCATACACACTAATGTTCACCAATAATTGGTTTATGCAAAATCATCGTTTCATATATAATTTACTTCACATTTTAAAAATATATATATATGTGCAATATAAACATGAAAGTATCGATTGATAAAACTAAACGTTGTTAAAAAGCCAATATAAAAATTCAATTTATACGTATTTAAATTGTACATGATTGGTGCTGTTTCTTGCGTTTACTCGCTCAATAATGGCAAATGAATAGCTAAAAATAAATGGCTTAAATAATTAATGGTTTATAAAGTCGTCTTTTCATAATGTATATAGAAAAATAGCGTCACTCATAAAATTGCATCCTAAATCGGAATTTATATAGAAAAATAGTGTCGTTATTATTAAATTGCATCAAGTGTAATATGTAGCGTTGTTGTTTTATACGTTTATTATGCGTAATTGATAACAAAACTTAATGTAACTAAGATAAAAATAATACTATTTTTATGCAAAAAAATACCTATATTTATAGTGATTTTTAAACCTATTTTTAAAATGTATATTTCTATTTTTTTACATCTAACATAAGGTACTAATTGATATTTTTAAATGACACTAACTTCCATGGTTTAGCACAGTTTGTGATATACATGAGACACAAATTTAAGATATAGTTTTGGTGATCACAAAGATACATAGAACAAATATGTTATATGACAACTAACATACTATAGTAATTAAGAGTTATAATGACACTAACTTCCATGAGGAAACATGTTTTATGATATGTTTGAAATACAAATCCAAGTTATAGTTCTCATGACCATATGGGCACATAGAAATAATCATTTCTTATAGTGATATCAAAAAATGATCAATGTCGAAAAAATTGTGGAGTGATTTTAACACTTCTAAATTCTCAAAAAATCATTTACAATTAAAAAATTATATTTATTATTATTTTGTGATGAGATTATAATTTATTTAATTAGCATTTGCTTATTTAAAAAAAAATAATGTTTTTAGTAACGTTTTAAAATAAAGGATAGAGTTGTATTATGGTTAATTGTTAATTATAATATAAATAATATTACAATTAAAATACCAGACTAATTATTTTATGTTTTTTTTAATTAAAATTTCACAATATAATTTTCAGTGAGAATGTAGCTTTTTATTGTTTAGACTGTATTTTTGGCATGTGTAGAAAACTCCTAGAACACTGAAATTGTGCAAACTACACCACTCAAACTTATATTTCCAACCAATTTATTCTAGATATCATACCAAAATGATGAAAAACATACCTTAAAATACTAAAATGTAAAACAATAATACCCACTCTAATTTTAAATAAGAAAGAAAAATCACAAAACAATACTTACTAATAAGTTATTCTAAATTTGATTCTTAATCTATATAATTTTCAATTTAAATATTAAAAATAAATTAGTTAGGAGAGAAAAAAAAAGATATATATTCAAATTAAAAAGAAAAATTATAAAGCAACCCATTAATAAGTTATTCTAAATTTGATTTTTAATCTATTTATTTTTCAATTTAAATATTAAAAATAAATTAGTTAGAAGACAAAAAAAAGATATAAGATATATATTTTTTCAATAAAATATTATGTTGTTATTGATATCACTACTAAATGTGCATTGTGAACAATTTCATATATATATATATATATATAATAATATATAATAATTACACTATTGTTTATATAATTTAAATTAAACCTTATTGATTTTGTTAATTAATGTATTAATAATAATAATTATAACTTAAAGATTAATTATAATATAATAACTATATCTATATTTATTAATTAATATATTAACTTTGATAATATATTAACTTTGGAGTGCACATCCTTATAATGTATTTTATTATCAATTTTATTAATTAATATATTAATTTTAGAGTACAAATCCTTTTTATAATAAATATTATTTGTAAAATATAGATAAAAACTCATTTAAAAACATATATTAAAAAATGCCTCTTTGCAATCTAATTCCATATAATATAAAATTTACCTAACAATTTAAACAAAAAATGAATTATGTTATATTTATTACGCCACACTCAACTTTAATATTAATATTTTAATATTTCAAAATTTATTTGATGGTGGTTGTAATTATAATGGGGAGATTTTTTAAAATGCTAAATATTAGTAAAAATTTATTTTAAATCTTCAAGATCATTGTTATTTGAAAAACTCTTTGCTTTTATTTCTCTAGAATAGTTTGGTTTTCTTTAAGAATCATCATATTCAGGATTATGTGGCCATTCTTCAAGAGAGTATACACTGCATAAAGGTTCACAAGAAGGAGGTTATCATTTTAAAATTGGATCTCCATAAGCCATTTTACTATGTAGATTGGACTTTTCTCCATATGGTTATGCACAAGATAGGTTTATCTATTGGTGTCATTGAATGGATTAGGGCATGTGTTTACTCGATTAGTTATATGGTATTGACAAACGAAGTTCCCTCAAAATTATTTCAAGCATATCATGGATTCTCTTCATCCCCTTTATTGTTTTTGTTGGTCATAGATGGATTGAGCAAGAAAATATTGACGGCAAAGATGGGGAGGCTATTTGTTGGTCTTAAAATCACAAATAATGTATTTTTTCACACCTAATGTTTGTTGATGATGTTCTACTCTTTGGACATGTTTCTTTGATACAATGGCGGTATCTTAACCTCATTATCTTTAAATTTGGTGAAGCTTCTAGTTTATACATCAACAAATTAAATTCTATGCTCATCCATGCATCCAGAGATTGGGCCCAGGGCCCAAGTTGTGGAGTCTGTAAAAATCTTCTTTGTTGGTACCTCTTCTATGGAATTCAACTTCAAATATCTTGGTTTCAATTTGAAAACAAACAGAGATCTAACCAAAGATTGGCAGTGGATAACAAAAAAAATTCGAATTAGATTATCTACATGGTCTCATAAATGGTTGACGAGTGGAGGGAAATGAATTCTTGCACAATCGGTTTTACAAAATATCTATGTATATTGGATGCATTTATATCTATTTCCTACGCATATCATCAGAAAAATCAATGCCATTATTTCAAATTTGCTATGGTTTGATGCAAAGGGAGGACACAAGATACATCTGGTGCACTTGGAGGTTATCTCCACGCAAAAGGCGATGGGCAGATTGGGTCTCAAAAACCTCAAAAAAATTAGATGGGCTATGTTGATAAAAAGTTTTGGCATGCATTATTAGGATTCGGCATAAGGCAGGTAATTATAAAGGAGAAATATTTAAAAAAACTAACTCTTCATGCATGGTTAAGGAATGGGGTAGAATCTACAAAAAATGGATCATACATATGGAAAGGATCCATGAAAATCAAACAATGGTTAATTGGAAATTTACGAGGGGAGATTGGTTTTTGTTTTTTGGTTGAAGTTGGGTTGGATCCTATTCAGGGAAAATTTTAAGGATGAAAATTTATCTTAAAGTTTAGAAACCTTGGCGAATCCCCCTAGTCCATAATATGAAATCTATAAAATGTTTGGAGATATTTTTGTAAAAATATTCAAATTTATAATATTTTTATATATAATTTTTTGGCAATTTTTAGGGTAAAATAATTTCATTTTATAAAATTTGGGTGAATCATTTTTACAAAAAACTGGAAATTAGTGAATCTTTTTTTTGGAAAAAGTATAGAAAATTAGCCCATGGGTGAATATTAGCCCCTAAATTTTCCCTGATCCTATTTGTGGTGTACAGGGATATCATACTTTGCCAAGTGTGATCATGTGACACCTCCACGACTTGGGCATATACTACATTAATCAAATCCATTTTGATTGGGATATTATTCAACAATATCCTAAGTGGAAAGGGGTTGAGGAATTGGGATTTGGTAATAATGTTCCTATATGGAAGGCCTATATATCAAAATTATACATGGCAGGTATAACATTATGGAATATAGAATATGCTCTCATATGGGATGGGAAATCAGACCAAAGATTCTTATCTGTGAGGGCGACCTATGATCACATTTCTATTTCTCTTCAAGCCCCTGCGACAAAGTGTTCGTTTAGGAAGATATGGTCATGGAATATGCCTTTAAAAAAAAAAAAATGGTTGGCTAGTATGGAAGAGCAAGATTCTATCTTGGGATAATCTTTGGAAGAGGGGTTATTATGGACATGGTAGATGTTATTTGTGTCAGGGATTAAATGAAAATGGTCTTCATTTATTCCTCTAGTTCCCCTTTTCCATTTCTATTTGGATAAACATGTTACAATATTAAAATTTAAATGTGTGTTGGAGATTCTCATATAATTAAATATGCATTAAGGCATGGATGACACATTTCATGGATGTTAATACTCTTCCTTTTGTATCCTTTGGGGTATATGACATTGTAGGAATGCCATTCTTTTTTAAAATTCCTTGCTTGACATTGGTAGGAACAACAACAATATTTGTGCTTATTACAAAGAATTTGGTCATGTGGCTCAAAAAGGAAAGATTAGAAGAATCAAAACCATTAAATGTATGGAAAATTTCCCAGCATGTTGTTTGATAGGGTTGCGCAACAACAGATATGTGGATGCGGGGTTCATTTAGTGCTTTCCTCGGATCTATATTATCACTTATGTTGGAACTGTGGGTTAGGTACAAACTCCATTTGAGGTTATAACACTTTGGGGATTGCTTTACTATGCCATATGGCTTCATATTGAGACTATATATGTTTTTTCCAACTAAAAGGTCATTATTGACTAGATAAACGATAGATCTGCTTTTGACCCTCTTTTATTAAGCAACTAGATGTGTAGGATTAGAAAGTTGAAGAGTGTGTTTGATATGATTTCCTTTGCACATATCTACAGGGAACAAAATCATGTCGTTGACACTCTATTGAAGACGGGTCTCACCCTACAGATGGGCGAGATTCACTACTCTGCTTTTTACCTAGGAGAACAATGAGTTTCTAGCAAGATCCCATTCTATTAAGCTTATTTGTCTCTCATGTTCATAAAAGATTTTTTGGATGGCCTTTAACTATAGCCTTTGTAATAGAGATGTTATATAGTTTATAATGTCTATTTTTGTTTATTTTTTGTTCCAAAATAAGACATTATAAACATTAGGGTGATGATGTGCATGGGATCCTTATCATGATCATGACTATGTATTTCCAAACTATTCGACTTATGTAAATTGTTTTTTTATTAATAGAAAACATGTTGATTTTTTATTCCTTGAATAAATAAATAAATAATCTTAAATCTTGATCTACCAAGTGTCAAGAGGGACCAAATCTTTTAAGATGCTAACCTCTTTTCAAGTACAAAATTGGAGAAAAGGTTTGGATCTTGAAAGATTTGATTCTTCTTACCACTTGATAGATATAGAGTTAAAATATATTTATGGTTTGTTTTTTAACAATATTATTTATATTTATATAAGCTTCACATCTTTATTTTAAATCTTATTAAAACCCGTATAGTAGATATAGTTACATATGTATGTGCTTGGAACTTTTTATTGATATATTTTATAATTTTTTAATATGATTGAGCAGAGAGGCACTATACAACCTAATATGGGGGGAGATGTTGTAGTGTCCATAAATGAGTGTAAACATTTAAATCATGGCTCAATATAGACCTTCCACAATTTTAATTTAATTATATGTGATTATTAGATGGATGGTAGATATTTAACCTCCATGGAATATGTCAAAATATTCATAGTAGTATTCGGGTTAAGATTTATCTCCAAGCTATTTATGCTCTGTTAATTAGTTTATATCAAATTAATTAATTAAACAAAATTTCATATCAACACATGTCATATTGGGTATGTGTTATTGATAAACCATGGTATTGGCCCATGATATTGTGATATTGTAACAAGAGCTATTTACTAGTTAAGAATTTCCATAGTAAAGTGGGGTGAATATCCATGGCTAAAAATATTGTTACATTTTTTTTTAAATGTATATATGTTTAACTTATATATTAATTTATTTTATAATTAATAATAATAATAATTTAAAATAAATTATAATTTAGTTAATTTTAATAAAAATTAATAATCTGGGCAATGTGAGATGTATCATGAGGTAAGTGTTTTGATGCTTATCATGGATTGGCACCTATTAGTATTTACCAACAATTTAATTTTATATGGTTGAGCTAGTTATATTGTAATTTTGATTTTATTAATAAAATTACAAACTTTTTTTGGCTAAAAAAAATCATAATATGCATATAACATTGGCCTTGTCCAACTAAAATACATTTTGAACATTTTGGCCATCAAAGGAAACATTTTTTTGCCAGATCATGTTTTTTTTGTTGTTCAAAATTAATTTTTGAATACATAGATGGATTCACCACTCTGAAAAACCTTACAACTTAGATGGGCACTTGGATTGTGCAATCAAACTTGTGATTCCAACAAATTCTTTCCATATTTTGGGCAAATTTGGTTTGAAAATATGACAAAAACCTTAAAATATAGAATAGTGGGACTATTATTATAACATTACAAAAAGAGTAATTAATAAAGGTTTGTGTTCATGACTATGATATTTGAGAACATATAATTAATAAACATATAAAAACTTAATTTATAAATGTATAATTTAAAGTACAAATATTTGTAAATATATATCTATATATATAAGAAATGTCTAACTATTATAAGTTTTGGAGTTTTTTGCTCAAATTTGAAGAAACAATTTTTTGTCAAATTATGATCTTTCATTTTTTAAAATGTGTTTTTGATTGCATATATGGATTTAACACCCTGAAAAAACCCCATAGGACGCTCAAATTGTTGAGAATTCACACTTCAACTTGTGATTCCAATAAATGCCTGTAGTATTCTAGACAAATTTTACCTAAAATATGCCCAAAAAAGCCCCAAGACTTATAACAGATAGACTACGATGTGTGTGTGTGTGTGTCTATATATATCTATATATATAATTTATTTAACCATAGAAATTATAAATCAAAATAGTGATTCATATTAGTAACTATTATATTGCAAACCTGCCTATTTAAATTTAATTAATAAGTATATACAGATTCAATATTTACAATATCTTTTTTCTAAACTATATATATATATATATATATATATATATATATATATATATATATATATATATATATATATATATATATATATATATATAATCAGAGTTATGCATATTAGAATATGAAATTAAATTTAAAAAATCATAAAATATGTCGAAGAAGGATGTAGTATATACCTGTAACTATATGTATTATCAGGGTTTTGATAAAATTAAAGATAAGAATATTATAATACATATAGATGTCAAATTTTTTATAACTATAAATAATTATATTTACAAGCATGTCTATTTTGGAATAGGGTTTTAATTTAGTTATTAACCACCCTAGATCCATCTTTACTTTGGATCTATCAAGCATGAAGAGGGATACAATCTCTCGAGGTGAAAACTTAATTATGAGCCTACATGTGTGGTTCAAAAAAATAAATAGTCATTATTTATGATGCATTAATGAAGTTGATCTACTAGGTAAACAGAAACAATACACATACAAACTAAAATAAAATAAAATAAAAAACATTCCACAAATATGCCCAAAATTGAACCCTAAATCCTATTCCAAACATGCCCAAAGATCTCGGGAAGAAGTCTAAAAGGAGAGTAAAAACATAGTGAATAAAAAAAATGGTTGATTGCTACTAAACTTTTGTCTATGTAATCCTTTCCTTCCTTCCGACCTGCAAACTCTATTTATTTTGTGTATCCTTTCAATCTTGATTGTTGCATATTGTTTCTTGCTCTAGCCCGTATGGATGCTTTCAAGCTAATTTATAATGCTTTAATCCTAACCAATAGATATAAATCATATTAAAAAATGTTATGTATATTGAATTATATTAACCATAGGTATAAATTATAAAATAATATATTAAGAAATATATTAATATGGTTGCATCGGTGCTTTAAATCAAACTTATAAGGCTTTAACCCAAACCTATGGTTATAAATTATATATTATAATAAAAGTTATTTGTTAAATTGAAGACACTTGCAAAATATAAAATGTTTTTTTTTTAATTGAATTAATAATATTATAATTTTAACCCACTTAAAAAAGATGATAAGAAAAAGTTGGCATACATACTTTCTTATATTACACTTGGACATTCCCCCATACTAGATTGTAGAGGGCCTCTCGACACAATCATTGATTCAAAATTTTATTATAAGCCTAGATGTGTGGTCAAAAAAATTAAATAGTTATTACTTATGATGCATTTTTTAAGTCGATCTATTTTATTTTTGGGTACAGTGAAATAACGCACACAAACTAAACCAAAAAAAACATTCCACAAATATGCTTGAAATTGAATCCTAAATCGTATTTCAAATATACCCAAAAACTTAAAAGAAGAGTAAAAAACATGTGAAAAGGCGAAATAATGTGATTAAGAGTTTATATTTTAAAATTTTATAGCTTTATTAATATCTATAAAACTCTTTCCCAGATGCGGGTGTTTGAGGTGGCCTTAAATTTGAAAGGACAGGGGTGGGGCGAGGTGGATCGACACCTACCCACCCAGTACAGAACGTTAAATAAAGGTAAGGCGGATGGCTCTTGGCATGCGTGCAAAGTAAGGTTCATCGGCTCTCATTCCAGCGGCTCCGGTTCAAACATCATGTCTACAGCGCTGGTTCTTCCCTCCGCATGCTCTAGCCTGCATCAGAAGGCGGCGTTCTTCAATGCTATAGTTATGGAAGGAGCATCTCGAGGCGCGCCAAAGGAGGATAAGACCAGGCTATGTCTCGGGTATGCGGTGAATTCGTCTTTGTTGTTTCATTCGATACATTCCCTCACCTTTGGACTCATTTTTTATTTCCGGTTGTCTGATATGAACTCTGTCATTCCTGAGGTCTCTCGGAACTTGCTGGGGAAGTTTACTCCGATGCTTGGCTCGACCCTCTTGGCAGAGCAGATTCTGTTCTTCCTCTCATTCCTTTCCTGGGTTTCGAGCTGTTGCTTCGATGTCTTTGTCTCGTTGATTCATCATATTGTATCAGGCCTCGTTTCTGGTTTCGGGTTGTGCGATGTTGGCCCTGTCATTCTTGAGGCCTCTCGGGATTTTCTAGGAAGAGATAATTCAGTGCTCATCTTTGTTCTCTTGGCAAAGCGGCATTAGCTTTTCCGCTGGCTCCCTTCCTGGACCTTGGGTCTCTGCTCCGAAATTTCTCCAATCTGCTGGCATAGTTGTTGCCATCTCCCGGTCCTCGCTGCTGCTCTGCCTACCTGGCATCTCGCTGCTGCTCTCTCCCAGATGCCTCATCTGCGCCAAAGAATGGGGTGCCGAATAGGCCAGCCCTGGCGCGCACCCTCCAGTTCGTCCTCTGACTCGCCTTCCCTCTCCAATGAGCTGTTTACAGGCCGCTACCCTAGCACCCGCAGTGGGAGAGGGCGACTCCATTCCTCCAGCTTCCACCCTGGGCATCCTTCCTTGTCTAGATCTATAATCTTCTCCTTTAACAGCTCTCTGAATCACCCTAGAATAACTGCTCATATCTCGGTGGTTTTCCATGAGGCTGTTCAGACCGAGGACTCTGGATCTCATCCGGGAGGTTCGGGGGCAATCTCTGGTCCTTCTTCATCCCTCCAGTTGGGTACTGAAAATGCGCCTCAGTAGGATTTAAATGTTCAGGTTCGCAGCACTCAGGACGTGGTGATGGCGCTGGTTGACCCTAGTCCCTTTGGTTAGCATGTGGCTCAAGCAAGGGATTTGCTAGATTATGGTTGGTGCCGTATCGAGGAAGAGCCTCCAGATGACTAGTTCGCTCAACCCAGCCTCGTCTTCATGCAATGCGACCCATACCACTAGGCAAGTTTGTAATGCAAACAGTTTTGTGGTTTTTCGGTGTTTTTTGGCATTTCTGTTATTTCTGCATTATCAAGAGAATCTCAACCCGGTCCCTTGCGTGGGTCCTGAAAACCAACTCAACGATGAGCTCACTGCCTACAGTCAGTCTTCTCATTTTCTTTTCTTGATAGTTCTGCCTCTCTTCAGAGCAGAGTTTTGACTTCGGTCACGTTGTAATTGTACCTCCTTACTTTGTTAATATATTAATCTTATTTAGAAAATATCTCTCTCTCTCTCTCTCTCTCTCTCTCTCTCTCTCTATATATATATATATATATAAATGCAATAATAACCTAAACATAATAATATTATAAAATCTTATTTACATTAATAATTAAAAAATAATAATTCTCACTCTTGAATTTTATATTTAAATTTATAATTGTTTTGCAGGTTACAGTACTGAGCCAATTATAAAAGCATATCAAAAGATAAAAATATTTAACCTTATATTTTTTTCACGTATTGGTAACATCCTTCATATATTGGTAGCATCATAGAACTATTCACTATTACTTTGAATGCAAACATAGACATTATAATTCAAAACCTTACTATGTACCTACATTTTTAAATAGACATTACTAATGATACACTAATGAAGTTGATCTATTGGGTAAAGTGAAGCCATACACATACAACCTAAACCTAAAAAACTGTTCCACAATTATGCCCAAAATTGAACCCTAAATCCTATTCCAAATATGCCCAAAGATTTGGGAGAAGAAGTCTAAAGATATTTAAACATGAATAATAAAAATTGATTGATTACTACTGAACTTTCATTTGTGCAAACATTTCCTACCAACAATCTGCAAACTCTGTCCATTTTATGTATCCTTTCAAACTTGATTGCGAGCATTGCTTCTTCCTCTCGCTCATGTTGATGCTTTAAACTTAATTTATAGTGCTTTATGGTTGTAAATTATAAAATATTATATTAAGAAATATATTATCTCATGCTTTAATCCTAACCAGTAGATATAAATTGTATTAAAAAATGTTATGTATATTAAATGAGATTAATCGTACATATAAATTATAAAATAATATATTAAGAAATATATTACTATGGTTGGTGCTTTAAATCAAACTTATAGTGCTTTAACCCTAACATGTGGTTATAAGTTATATATTATAATAAATGTTATATATGTTAAATTAGATTAACTATAAGACACTTGTAAATGATAAAATATTATATAAAGGGTATTATAATTTTAACTCACTTAGAAAGATGATAAAAAATGTTGACATATGTACTTTCTTACATTACACCTACACATCTCCCTCATACTCACTTGTAGACTGCCTGTTAGCACAATAATAATTATTAAGTGGATCGTAGAGATTTAACCTCCATGGAATATTCTAGAATATTCTTGGTAGTATACACAAATCAAGGGGTGAGATTTATTAAAAAAAATATCATATGAACAAGTAGCACATGAAATGAGTTATGATTTTTTGGGCATGTTGTATTGATAAACCATGGTATTCACACATGATATTGTAATAAATCATAATTATAGATTAAAAATTTCATGATAAAATGAGGGTAAATCTCCATAGTTAAGAATATTGTTACATGTTTTTTTTTAATGTATATATGTTTAACTTATATATTGTTTTTTTACCGTTCATAATTATTATTATTATTATTATTTAAAAAAAATTATAATTTAGTTAATTCTTATGATTTGTTTAATTTTAGCAACTTGAGATGTATGATGAGTAAGTGTTTTGATGCTTCTTATGGATTGATGTTAACTGACATTTACTATTAAGAACCAATATAGATCCATCTTAACTCTGGATCTACCAAGTGCCAAGAACAATCAATCTTTTTTGCACTTAAAAAGAGGTTTGCATCTTGAGAGATTTGATTCCTTTTGGCACTTGGTGTATATGGAGTTAAAATAGATCTCTGTTGGCATGATATATATATATATATATATATATATATATATAGATATATCTATATATATATATATATATATATATATATATATATATATATATATATATATATATATATATATATATGAGTTTGTTATAAGCATTAAGTTTTTATATGTTTATTAATTAAATTTAAATATGTAGTTTTGAATTATAATAGTTTTGAATATGCATCAATAGTAAAATAGATCTTAATTTATAACTACTATTTATATTTTATATGTGTATTTCACATCTCTATATATAGAAATATATTTATTTCTAATTTATATGTTTATTGATTAAATTTACTAAGTTTTTTTATGTAATGGTTTTCTAGTAATCTAACGGTGTTGTGCCCAACTAAACCCTAGCCATAGATCTAAACTTTCGGATAGCTTTAGGCTCTAGGGAGCCTACTTCTTCGCCACCTCCCAATGCCCATGGCATTGTTACCTTCAATACATTGGTTTTAGGTATGTTGCAAGCTCCATAGGCCAAGATATCAATTCACGTTGCTCAATCTCGGTTGATGGATCTTAGACTGGCATATTGGGGTTTGATTGGCCAATTTACTAGTATTTGGCCCTCCCTCGGATCATTGAATGTGTGGATTGATAAAAATTGGGTACCTCTCATTGCAGGCTAACTCTCAGTTTCATTTTTTTGCTATGGATTTTATGCCTTCCTTTTTGAAAATAAGGCATATCATGACCTAATCTTTCATAGTAATCCATACTTCATGGGAACTTAGGGTTTATACTTGGATCGTTGGAATCCTAACTTTAATCTAGAGAAAAATATTCTTTTAGCAATTCCAATTTGGGTTAAGCTCCCTTATCTCCCTCTCCATTGTTTGAATGATTGAACACTTAGATCTATTGGGAATACATTGGGTAAATATATAGATCAGGGTTAACCATAAGAAGAAATTCTTATGTATGCTCATATTTCCGTTGAAGTGGATCTCGATAAGGGTCTTCCTTCTGCCATTCATCTAACCTAGATAATTGGACTTTTATTCACGAGGAATATTATGATCCGTTGCCTTTCAAATGAAAATTGTGTTGTGAATATGGGTATGTTGCGAGGAATTGTAAAAAATATGAGGAGCAACAGAATTAAGCAGAAGAGAGAGATTAGTGGAAGAAGTCAAAGCAAAGAATAGGAGAAGCTAGTTAAAACGTCACTGCTAAAGGCACGAAGAAGGATAGTGGGGGAGAAAATCTCTCCCCCCCCTGTCCCCCAAAAAATACACTTCCCCTGAAGGAGCTCAAGCTTCTTCTTCAACCAAAAATGAGAATCCATCTTGACTTGGTAATAGGTTTGAAAATTTGGAGCATCCAAAAGAAGAAGGGGAAATTCAAGAGTGCACCATCCTAGAGAACCCAATTGAATGCACCCAGAAAAGTCGTGGAAAAGACACTGAGGAGATGTTTCCTTTAGAGGATATTCCAACTTTAGATTGGAATAAGAAAGAAGTGGAATCAAAAGAGTATGGTTTTTCTCTCACCCAAAACTCAACGAGAAAATCAAGGACTTTTTCTGTAAACTCCATAAATGAAAGGTCTAAGGAAGAAAGTGAAAAAGATAAATGTTAGAGTCATGTTTCTTAAAAAGTTGGAAGGAAAGCAAACAAACATCTAATGAAGGAACATGCCAACATAGATAAATAATTAGGACTCTAACAAAGGATGTTTCCTTCACCAAAGAGACAAGGATAACTCGAAAATAAAATGGTCCTCCCCTATTCACGGGGGATCAAAGTCTCATAGTAAATGATGAAGATAATTTCCTAAAGTTGTAGGGGATTAGATGTAGAAAAAAGGATTTTAGAAGTAAAAATTTTAATCAAACAAGAAAATCCATTAATCCTCCTACTCCATGAGACAAATATTGGGGATCAAGATATTCTCCAAAAATGTAGATACATTTGGAAAGTAAGTTGTGCTCAAGCTATGTGTTCAAATAGAGCTTCTAAGGGACTCTATACCCTCTAGTCGGATGCAGTTTTTCAGCTTCTAATCGTGGATCATTATGATCTCATTGGTTAGTGACTCACCTTCTTCACATATCCAGTCAAAAGGTATGATTTATTGTGAATATTTATATGCCTATGTTATACCATGAAAAATTTTCATGTTGGTCCTTTATTCTCATTCTAAAGGAGTTGGAGTTTAATCATTGTGCTATATTTGGGGGATATTTCAATCTAACTCTCCACCACAGGGAGAAAAAAGGGGAATTCGTAGAAATTCTCACTATAGATCACCTAATAATGCAATGTACTAAAGCAAAATACTAGATCTACTTCTACAATAAAACTTTGTGGAAGCTTAATCAATTTGAGCTAGATCAATCAGAACACATATAACAGAGAAGAAGATTCAATTACACATGAAACACAGAAGAATACTCTGGGGAAAGCCTCAGCTAAAAACCTCGATCTCTGTATTATCATACAAGTAGAAATATGTCTGGATTACACAAAGCTTTAGCTCACAAGCTATCCATCTCTTAGTACAATTCCTCTGCTGCTCATAGACATTCAAAGGCTTCTCACAAACCTTCTCATCTACCCTCCAAGCCTCTTATTTCCTTGCGCAGTTTTTCCTGGGGTCCAGTGCTTCCACTTGTGTGAATTCCCACCTCACACTACTCACTTGGCTCAGTAGTAACTACGCAATCCTGAAGGAGATAATTCCTTCTACATGGATGAGTTTCCTATATAGGAAAATTCCTCCAATTGATAGTACATTGTCCCTTCCTTTAATCTCAACTGGGTCTCTGTCTGAACTGGCATGCATTGGTTATTTATGAGAGAATATTCAGTTATCTCGAGAACACTAGTTGCATGCATGCATGCATTAACTGACTAAATGTTGGGTCCCTATAATACTAGTGATTACCCCATTACTATTGTAGTTATACCCCTTATTAATATTGTTGTGCCCCTATTGCCCCCATATTGTTATTACTGTGCCCTATAGAATCCCTCTATTGTTATTTTTGTGGCTTTATATTATTATTGTTAGGTCGGCTGGATTATATTGTGACTCCTTAGACTCCTATATATAGAAAGGAGGTTTTTTCATTTGAATCATTCAAGAATTGTTCATTTATGTAATGTAAAGGAGGTTGCCCCCTCGAAGAGGCTGAATTCTAAGGCGTTGATCTGTCTTTTCTATCTTTTCTTGAGCTGGTTTCATAACATTTGGTATCAGAGCTTTGGATTCTAGGGTTTCGCTGCTCCAAACAGGTCATCGTGGAATTTTCGCTATAACTTTTTTATACGACGTTTCAGAAGTTGAAAAAAAAACCCATTTGAGAAGAAATTGCGTTGAACCTTGGGTCCAAATTTCAGAACTTTTCGCGCTATATTTGCGGAGATATGATCTGAGGAAGTTGGTCTTTTGCAGACTCTTGAATTACATTCCAAACAGGTGACCTGGGGAAAATCGTCATAACTTTCTCTCTGAGGATCGGATTGAAAATTCGTAAGAAGGTACAAAAAGAGGACGGACTGTAGTTTCTTGTATGCATTTTTCAGATCCAAAGGTAGAAACAGTGACTCGTGGCACATCGTACAAGTTCGCTCTACTGAACTAGTCTATAATCAAGTCACTGTGGGAGATTTCGCATAACTCTTCCTTGGAGAATCCAATTTGGGTCAGACTTGTGGCATTGGAAAGAGGACACAGAAGGCTACTACAGATCATAATTTCAGAACTGGATGATCTGAAATTACAGAGATACATCAGATTCAATATCAGGCTTCTACAAAGTGAAAAAAGGTGTGTAGTTTTTTTTTTTTAATTTTTGCGTAAGCTTGGTTTGAAGGAATTCAAAGGGCATAGTAAAGCATTATTATCGGTAACTGATGCCCCGAGGAAAGAAAATGCAAACACCTAGTAAGGAACCTGAAAGCTCTAGCATGACTCATGAAGAAGAGGAAGAAATGCTACATGATATATCAAAATTACAAGAACAAGTGCAACAAATGTCACACTCACAAAAGCTAACAGAAGCTAAGATAAATGGCGTGGAATCTAAGATAAATGGCGTGGAATCTAAGATAAAGGGCATGGAATCTAAGATGGATGATTCGAAGACAGATTTGAAGAGAGACATGGCAGATTTGAAGACAGATTTGACAAATTTTCTACAAGAAATACTTACTAATGGTGAAAAGGTTGTAAAGGAAACTCATGATGTGAACAAAAGAAATGTTAATCATGATTCCATAGACTCTAATGTTGGATCGAAGAACCACCATATTCCAAAAATCGATATGAGGAAGTTTGATGGCAAGGATCCCGCCACATGGATATTACAGATGGAGCAATTCTTCGATCTCAATAATGTGCAAAACACACAAAAGGTACGTATGGCAACTTTATATTTGGAACCAAATCAGTTTGTATGGTATCAATGGCTTTGCTCTCGTAAACAATTTATCACTTGGGCAATTTTTACGGAAGAATTGATAGCACATTATGAGGATACAAAAAGCAACACTTTTTTTAGCCAATTGATAAGTCTCAAACAAAAGGGTTCAATAATGGAGCACATTGAGGAGTTCCAAAAATTGAACATAAGGGTAAAAGATATTCCAGAGGAGCATAGGATTGATGTGTTCATAGGGTCTTTAAAGGATAATATCCAACATGATGTTCGCCTTTGGGAACCTGATTCATTAGAGAAGGCATTCAGGTTAGCAAGAAAAATGGAAAGCAAAATTATGGCAACCAGGAAGCATACCACTCACAACTATAAAGACGGAAGTGTTGTTGCCCCTAGTCTTCCACAACCTATAAGGTTGACACCACAACAATTGGAAGAAAAAAAAAAAGGGCTTTGTTACAGTTGTGATAGCAAATACACTAAAGGTCATAAGTGTGCTGAGAAGAAATTATTCTACATAGATTGTGAAGAGGAAGAAGAAAAGGAGCAAGAAAGGTCAAAAGAAGAGGATATACTCCAGGAACAAAGCCTAGATGAAGAACAAATAAATCCGACCATATCTTGTAATGCATTGGCGGGAATTACCACTCCTCAAACCATCAAGATAGAAGGACAAATCAAGAAGAAAAAGGTAATAGTGTTGATTGATTCAGGAAGCACCCACAATTTTATTCATTGTAAGGTAGCAAAAGAATTGAATTGCTTCCTATATCCAGCACCAGAGTGTCAAGTGATGATTGCAAATGGAGGAACAATAAATTGCTCTGGAAAGTGCCATAATATCAAGCTATCCATGGGAGAATATGTATTGACTAGCCCAATGCTTTCCATTCCAATGGGAGGTGCTGATGTTGTACTAGGAGTCCAATGGCTACAATCCTTGGGTACAATAGCTTTTAATTTTCAAGAACTTTTCATCAAATTTTCTACGGAAGGAAAGGAAGTTGAATTAAGGGGTATTGCAGGGAAACCAGGAAAGATAATCAGCTCTAATGGCATGACAAAGCTTCTAAAAAAGGAGCAAAGAGGTGTAATTGCACAATTATGTTCGCTAGATGTTTCCACATTGGAATCATCTATTTCTCCAGATCTCCAAAAAGTCCTGGACAATCATTCCAAGGTATTTGAGACTCCCAAAGGTCTCCCACCTATGCGTGATCATGATCATGCTATTCATCTGATTCCAGGAAGTGTTCCTCCAAACATCAGGCCGTACAGATATCCCTATGTCCAAAAGAGTGAAATTGAACGTATGGTTGCAGAAATGCTAGAGGCTGGTATAATTCAACCGAGTCAAAGTTCTTTCTCTGCTCCAGTAGTATTGGTGCACAAGAAGGATGGATCATGGCGCATGTGTCCGGATTATAGGGAGCTCAACAAGCTCACTATTAAAGATAAGTTCCCCATTCCTGTCATTGATGAATTACTGGATGAATTGCATGGATCAATTTACTTCACCAAGTTGGATCTTCGTTCAGGATATCATCAAATCAGAATGAAGATTGAAGACATTCCGAAAACAACATTTAGAACTCATGAGGGTCATTATGAATTTTTGGTCATGCCTTTTGGCCTTACCAATGCACCTTCAACATTTCAAGGTTTGATGAATTCAATTTTCAAACCATTCCTTAGAAAATTTGTGTTAGTATTTTTTGATGATATACTAATCTACAGCAAGTCTTGGAAGGATCATGTTGAACATGTTGACAGGGTGCTACAACTATTGGAGGAGAAACAATTATATGCAAAAAGATCCAAATGTTTCTTTGGAGTCCAGGAGGTGGAATATTTGGGTCATATTGTATCTCATGAAGGAGTTAAGGTAGACCCTAGCAAAATTAAAGCCATTAAGGAATGGAAAATCCCCACATCCATAAAGCATCTGCGAGGATTTCTTGGGTTGACAGGGTATTATCGCAAGTTTGTTAAGAATTATGGGAGAATAGCAGCACCTCTAACAACATTATTGAAGAAAGATGCATTTTCATGGACTCCGGAAGCAACAAAGGCCTTTGAACATCTTAAAGAGGCAATGTGCCAAGCACCGGTCTTAGCTACACCGGACTTCACAAAAACCTTTATTGTGGAATGTGATGCTTCAGGAAATGGAATTGGTGCTGTTCTAATGCAAGATGAAAGACCCATTGCTTTTGAAAGTCGTCCAATCAAGGGAAAGTTTTTAAGCAAAGCTATTTATGAGAAGGAAATGTTGGCAATACTCCATGCACTTAAGAAATGGCGACCCTACCTAATGGGAAGACACTTCAAGGTAAAAACGGATCATGATAGCCTTAAATACTTTTTAGAACAAAGATTATCCTCTGAAGAGCAACAAAAGTGGGTCACAAAGATGTTGGGTTATGACTTTGAAATCATCTACAAAAAAGGGAAGCAAAATGTGGTGGCAGATGCACTCTCAAGAAAGGATGAGGATGTGGAAGCATTGTTGTGCGCCATTTCTATTATCCAACCAGATTGGATAAACGAAGCAAGGGAGGAATGGAAGAATGACGAAGAAGTGTGGGCACTTATTCGAAAGTTACAACAAGATTCCAGTACGTCTGATACATTTAGCTGGAAAAATGATTCGTTATGGTACAAAGATCGCTTATACCTCTGTAAGAATTCCCAGCTAAAACAAAAGATTCTTATGGAATTGCACACTTCTCCCTTAGGAGGGCACTCAGGATTTTTAAAAACTTACCACAGGGTTAAGAAGGAATTTTTTTGGGATGGCCTTAAATCAGATATTCAAAAGTTTGTGGCGGAATGTTTGGTTTGCCAACAAAATAAAGTTGAAACAATTAAGACACCGGGTCTATTACAACCTTTATCCATTCCAAGCCAACGTTGGGAGGAGGTTTCAATGGATTTTATCACAGGTTTACCCAAGTCTGAGGGAAAGAGTGTCATCATGGTGGTAGTTGACAGACTTACCAAGTATGCACACTTTTGTGCATTATCACATCCATTTAAAGCCAGTACAGTTTCTACTGCATTTATGGAAACAATTCAAAAGCTACATGGAAACCCAAAGATTATTGTAAGTGACAGAGATCCCATTTTCACTGGAAATTTTTGGACAGAATTATTTTCTTGTCTTGGTACTCAGTTAGCTCATAGCTCATCTTATCATCCTCAATCTGATGGGCAAACTGAGATAGTAAACAAATGTTTGGAAGGATATCTTCGTTGCTTTGTATCTGATAAACAGACACAATGGGTCAAATGGTTGCCTCTGGCTGAATGGTGGTATAACACTTCCTTCCATACAGCAACAAAAATGACCCCATTTATGGCACTTTATGGGTATCAACCACCATCCATCACATCATATTTAAGAGAAAATTCTAAGGTTCAGGCAGTGGAACATCACATCGAACATCAACAACAAGTCCTCCAACTCTTAAAGGATAACCTCGTGTTGGCACAGAATAGAATGAAACAACAGGCAGATCAACATCGCAGTGAAAGAAGTTTTGATGTAGGTGATTGGGTATTCCTACGGCTACAACCATATAAGCAAATGTCCCTCAAGCAAGCTAAGAAGGATAATAAATTATCACCAAAGTATTATGGTCCGTACAAGGTGTTGCAAAAGATTGGTACTATGGCATACAAATTGGAGCTTCCTGCAGCTTCTCGATTGCACCCAGTTTTCCATGTTTCATGTTTAAAGAAGGTTATAGGCGACAAGCTCCCAGTTCAAACAATATTGCCAGAACTTGACGAGGAAGGAAAAATTATATTGGAACCGGAAGCAGTCACAGAAACAAGAACTCGACAGCTACGAAATCGATCAATTTCAGAGTATCTTATCAAGTGGAAGAACTTATCCGCTGAAGATTCCACATGGGAGGATGAGAATTTTATGCAGAAGTATCCAGAACTACTCAAGCGTTGAGGACAACACTTTTTTGAAGGAGAGGGGCATGTTGGGTCCCTATAATACTAGTGATTACCCCATTACTATTGTAGTTATACCCCTTATTAATATTGTTGTGCCCCTATTGCCCCCATATTGTTATTATTGTGCCCCATAGAATCCCTCTATTGTTATTTTTGTGGCTTTATATTATTATTGTTAGGTCGGCTGGATTATATTGTGACTCCTTAGACTCCTATATATAGAAAGGAGGTTTTGTCATTTGAATCATCCAAGAATTGTTCATTTATGTAATGTAAAGGAGGTTGCCCCCTCGAAGAGGCTGAATTCTAAGGCGTTGATCTATCTTTTCTATCTTTTCTTGAGCTGGTTTCATAACACTGAACTCACAATTAGTTCCTCCAACTATTTGGAACTAATTTAACTAGACATAACTCAGTTAACTAAGCTAACTAATTACAACTCAAATAAAACTCATCCTTATCTCCTTAATTAGGGGATAACTTCCTCAATCAAAGGGATAACTGCTGCATATCTTCACATAGACTTCATGTTTGATTTTCTCCAACTAATTAACTCAAGATGAATTAATTAATTATTTTACAAACAACTGCTAAGACCAAATTCGAATTTCAATTCTCAGTTCTAATTCAGGGACTAATTAAAATTAGAATCTATCCTGAAATTCTATTTATAGCAATGTTATTTTTAACATTTCTATTTTTTGCTATTTCCAACAGAGTTGGAGTATATCCTGAAATTCTATTTATAGCAATTCTATTTTTAGCATTTCTTGTTGCCATTTTCAATAGAATCCACATTGTGAAATCCCTTCATGGAATATATGGAGGACATATTTTCTACTCTTTAATTGGTGGATGTAAAACCAACTACTCTTGAATTGGTAAATATCAATCCAACCTTTAGGAAATATACCTAAAGAAACAAAAGAGTTGGCCCTAGTGCATGACTTGACATATTGTTAGTTGAAAATGCCTTTCTTAACGAATGAATGTCCTTTCCCTCTCAAATTCTTGCCTTGGGTGGTTTAGATCATCATCCCATTTATCTTCCCATATGTCCAGATGTGGATTACAGCCCCTTACAATTTTGTTTTAACCCACTTTGGTTTCAACAAGGAATTATAGAGGTAATTTCATCTACTTGGAGCAAATGGATTAATGGTTCCCAAGACTACATTTAGGAACACAAAATTAAATAATTGAATTTTCCACTTAGGAAATGGGCCAATGAACATTCATCAAATTGGGGCAAGGAAGCAAGTCTTCATAAAAAAAATTGGAAAGTATTCAGGGAAAATTGAGCATGTCAATATCTCTGTGGAAATTTTGCAAGAAGAAAGGAAGGATTTGATCTGTATCATAAAGATTTAAAGAAGGAAGAGGAGATGTGGCAATTAAAATCAAGGATTAAATTTCTTTAGGAAGAGGATATGAACACACACAAAAATTCACAATCAGGCCAAGATGAGACAATGGAGGAACAATATAAAATCTATCTTAATTAATGGATAGACTCTTTCAAATTACTCCAAAACAAGGGAAGTTGCATAGAATGATTCAGAATGATTCAGTAGTTATTCAAAGATATGTTGGATCATATTCCTCACTATACAAAGATTTTGCATAGAATGATTCAGTAGTTATTCAATATATGTTGGATCATATTCCTCACCGGGTATTTGTAAAGTACAATGAGGAAATTCTCAAACCTATTTCCAAAGAATAAATCTGGAGTGTTTTAGTTTCATTTGGCCTAGATAAATATCTAGGACCAAAGAAAAATTTGCCCATTTTATAAAAAATGTTGGGAGATTATTAAGCTTGATCTTTCTAGAATGATATTTTATTCATTACTTCATGGTTATGTTTAAGGAGGAATCAACTCTTCCTTCTTATATTTGGCTCCTAAGGATGTTAATCATTCCACCTTTGTGCACTTTCGTCCTATTTCTCTCTGCAATGTCTCTTATAAGATGAAATAAAAAATTATAACTCTTTGCATTAAGCCTTTTCTCCCTAAGCTAATATTTGAAACCAAGGGGGTTTTGTGAGTTACAACCAGTGTTGAAAATAACAACAAGAAATGTTAAAAATAGAATCGAGAAATTCCAATTTAATTTGTCCTTGAATTAAATTGTGAATTAAAATTGTAATTCTTTTCTCATAACAACTTGTAATAGTTAACTAAGTTAAGTTGACTTAGTTAACTTAGGAATTTCGAGTTAGAAGTCTTTCTGAAGACATGTATATGTTCTCCCTAAGTTTTAGGGGTCTAAGATGAGTTTATCTATGAGTTGTAATCAAATAACTCAGTTTACTGAGTTACGACCAGTTAAATTAGTTCTAAATGTTTGTGGAACTAATAGAGGATTAGCTGTCAATTGGTGCACTTGTGAATCAACAAGTGTTACTCCAGTTAACTGAAGGTTCCCTCATCAGAAACTCATGCATGTCAGTTTAGAGAAAGACCTAGTTGAGACTAGAGTGCATGGATAGTGTACTATCAGTTGTATGATTTACTGAGTTGTAAATATCATGCATACAATCAGAGAAGGACCTAATTTTGGATTGCACAGTTATGGATGAGGAATTTCCATTTAAATATAGGCTAATTCTCTTAGGAATTGTGTAAATGATTAGAAGGTTGGAGGCTTGGAAATTTGGCTAAGTATTGGCCAAAGGAAGTCATCAGTCGGAGGATAGGAAATACTTGTGCAGTTTAAGCTCAAGGTTGAGCAGAGCATATTGTATTCATCCAAATTCTTTGACCAAGGTCACAAGGAAATAGGGCTTGGAGAGAAGAAGAAGAGGCTAAGGATTGGCTCGATCTTGCTTATGAGTTGGGAGATTGATCATACTGAGGAGTTAGGAGATTGATCATATTGAGTGTTGGGATTGTTCTTGTGAGAACAAGCATTGTATTATCATCTTGGATTTTTGATTAATGAAATAAAGATAGTAGGGGTTTTGAGCTGTGGATTTGCTCGAGAAAACTTGTTATGTTGTGTGCCATTGATTTGTCTTCCTCTTGCTATTATTATTTTCATTGATCTATTGGATTCCATTAGTTGAAAGTAGAAGTAGATTCTTGTATTTTGCTTTAGTACATTGCATGAGCTTGTGAATCTATAGGATTTTCTACAGCGAGATTGTGGAAAATATTATTTTTGTCCAAGAAGCAATTTATCCTAGAAAATCCAATGGCAAAAAAGTGATGGTTATTAAGTTAGACATGGCCAATTCTTTTCTTTGAGTCAATCATCATTTCCTTTTTAAGGTACTTTGGAAGTTTCCCTTTGGTGATCAAGTACTACAATGGATATAATATCATATTTGAAGCCCAACTTGGATCTCCCTTTTGGTTAATGGGAGACTTGTTGGCTTCTTTAGAGATTCAAAAGGATTAAGACAAGGTTTCCCACTTTCTCCTATTCTATATATTCTTATGGTTGATTCTCTAAGTAGGGGACAATATTATGAAAGAATAATTGAAATGTTTCCTATATGATATGTGAAAAACACTAAAAATACCAATCATTCACAATTTGTGGATGACACTTTGTTATTACAAGGAGCCTTAGCTATAATAGTTGATCAATTTAAGAATGTTCTAGACAAATTTGTTTCTCCTTCTAGGGGTCTCATTAACCTAGAGAATATTCAAATCTATACTTGGAATGTTCATAAAAGGATACACGCTCAACTTTACAGATCATTGGGGTTTAATGTTGTAGATAAATGGGTGGAATTAAAATATTTGGGTACACCCCTGTGTACAAAACTCTTTCCTTACCTATCTCGGTTTCCCATTTTATCTAAATTAGCTAAAAAATTGAGCAATGGAGATCCATATGGATGAACCCAGTTGGTAGGGTAATATTAATTAAATATGTCTTATCATCCCTCCCCCTCTTTCATGTTTCTACCTTGTTGGCTCCTTCTAGAATTATATTAAAATAATTTTGGATGTTAGGAGATTTTTGTGGCAAGGGGGAAAATCTAATTCTAAAAATTTCCATCTTGTTAAAGGGGCAGTTGTTCATACCCCCAAGTGTCATAGAAACTTGGGAATAAGGGACCCTCCCTTATTAATATAGGCATCAAAGCAAATTTGGTGTGGAAAATAATATTCTGAAAAGAATGGTGGAAATTAGTGATATACCACAAATACTTCACAAGGAACAATTGACTTGTCTTGATTCACCTTTATTAATTAGACAAAGATCATCAATTTTGAAACCCATATCCATTACCACCTCTCTAATAAAAAATCACCTAGGCTTAGATACCAAGAAATGGAAGGCTTATTAATATCTGGAGTTGCACCATCATGGGGCATCCTCTGGTTTGGGAAATTGCATCCCTTCTTTCCCCTCTATGAATTTTTTGCTCAACAAAGGAAATTTTCCTTAGCTGATATTTCTTATTAGGATGATGATGGAAGGTGGCTGGGATGGGACTAGTAAGGAACTCCTAGTCATCTAAAGGTTTATATTCTGATTCTTATGGTTTTTCTCTTCAGTTGTGCTCCCAATCATCAAGAGGAAGACGATTCTTGAAGTTGGAAATTGTTAGAATATTTGGTCAAAGAAGGTTATCTTGCCTTATTATTCCCTCAAGGTGAAACTCCAATAACATAGGTTTTGGGTAGCATATGACATCCCAATGGTGCCCTAAAAATAAATTTCTTATGTTGGTCTATTTTCCATTTCAATAATCTCACTACTCAAAATCTTAAAAAGCAGGGCATCTATGGCCCCTCCAAGTGCCCTTTATGTTTCTCTTCTAAGGAAAATATTACACATTTATTTCTTGAATGTTAGTTCACAAAAGAAGTATGGAATATTTCCCTTGAATCTTTAGCAATGAGATTAAACTGGCCAACCTCTATGTAAAAATATTTTGAGTCTTGTTGCACCGAGAAGCACTCTCCAACCCCAGTATGGAAGAGATGTTGTAATGTCATGTCCTTTCCTATTATGTAAACATTTTGACTCGGTAAAATTACATGAAAATAATTTTAAATTAAATTAGAAAAAGTAATTAATTAATTAATAATAAAATAAAATTGAGGTAAAATAATTAATTTACCAATGGCAATTTTTGGGCTCCATGTTTCAACAACCCATGGTTTTTCCACTGGAATTTTTATGTAAGAAGAAATATTATGTGTGTGGATATTCTACCATCCTAGATCCATCTTAACTCCATATCTACAAATCCCCAAGAGGGATCAAATCTCTTGGTCTATTTTCCATTTGAAAATTCTCACTGCTCACAATCTTAAAAAATGAGGCATCTATGGCACCTTCAAGTTCCCATTATTTTTCTCTTATAAGTAAAATATTCCACATTTATTTATTGAATGTAATTTCACAAAAGAAATGTGGAATATTGTGATTTAATCTTTAGCAGTGAGATTAAATTGACCAGCCTTTGTGCAAAAGTTTTTTGATTCTTACATTAAAAATTATGCAAGGTCCTCCTAAGAAAAAGACTCATTTAAACTTATATGGGTTTCCCTTCCTAAATTCATCTCCTAGAATATTTGGCTTACTTGAAATAGTCTCATTTTTTAGGATAAAAATTCCCAGGCTCATGAAGTGGCCATCAAGGCTCTCTCTTTGATGGCAAAACATTGGCAAATGAGATATTACATCTTCCTTTCTTTTTCAGGGGTTGGATACTCATAAATAAACTTGGATATACCATTTTCTTCAACCCTCCTCTCACTCCTTTTCTTCCTCAACTAATAGACCCGTCTCAATTGGTTCTTGGAAAATAAGCTTCTCCAAAACAAAGCTGAACTAGTGGACACACTATGAGTCTTTCCACATTTTCTATTTTGATAAAGCTTCTAAAAATAACCTAGTGGTGGTAGGAACGAGGGGGGTTTATTATTTTCCCTAAAGAATTAATCGAATCAACCTTTTTAGGGCGTAAGATAACATTCCAATAACCAATATGAGGCATATGCACTCCTTCAAGGATTAATGCTAGCAATCATTAGAACCTTCCAAAATAAATGCACTTGAAAGCTATTCTTAACAAAATTTCGAGAGTTATTGAAGAAGTTTAATCCATATGAGTTACATCATGTTTTGAGACAACACAAAAAATGGTTAATTCCCTCTCTAATATAGGTTCTTCATTAGTTTTAGGCATAATTAAGCTTAATGGTCATGAGTCATTTTGTTCCATCCCATAATCTCTTGTTAATAAGGATTGATTCAACGCTTTGTAACTTTTTTTGGTGCCATGTGGCACCACGATGGAAAAAGAGACATGCAATAAATGTTATAAGTAGTTATGGTGCATATAGGTTTGTGGGGCATCATCATATGCCATAATATTCCCATGGATTTTGAAGGTACATGATTTTCCATCATGTGGTGTGTTATCATTCCACTTAGTCTATTATAATGAGGGAAATCATGGCTAATCTCAACTCTCATGTAAACTTTGAGGTCAAAATGTCCTTCTTTGGGATGGCTTTTGTGCCCTATAGTAGTTTTTGACCTTGCCTTACTGCCAAGTACAATGTTTGTGGTTTTTGAAGTTGGGAGAATTGTCTTGGCGATATTTTGTTTGAAGAATTGAAGATTGGTATGAAAACATAGGTCTTGATTCAATCATGTCAAGGGATCCACTTAGTTCCTTTATGTGCTCCTTAAATATTGGAGGGTAATATGATGTTTTGTAGGATCTTTATTCCAAATTAGAATTTGGAAATATGAATGTCTTTCTAAGTGTTGTCCTTTCATACTAGCCTCTTTGAAATGTTTTTTTTCTTCTTCATTTGTTCCATTTTGTATTTTGTATCTTATTGGTTGTATTGTGTTATGGGTGGATTGTTTAGTCGAAGTTAGTGGTTTTTTTTGTGATTTTTATTCTTTCATCAAAAATTCATTCCCTTCATCCTAGATGAGGTGTTTAGGAAAGTTTTGGCCTAGGGATCTTTATCCATCTTGGTGTTTGCATGTTTGTTTGATTCTGAAAGTGTGGTAAGTCTCTATCGGAAGTTTCATTAGTATTCACTTGATATTATATTTTTATATTCCTGGTTTATATGTTTTGAGCTATGTTGGATGTTGAACATTTGGTTGCAAATGGGAGAAAATATCATATGATTTTTTAGCATGTACTCGTTCATTCAGTGGTGGTTTGTGACATTTTTTAGGGAATTGCATGCTCAAAAATCTTTGTATTGGCATTATCAGATTTGGAAAGTCTTTGAATGGGTCTCCCTTGTTATAGTTAATGGAAAATTGTGGTGGTTTTGGTTCAAATTGATACATTTGGCTACCTCCAAGACTCTTTGTGTTCACCAAAATCCATTTATTCAATATTGGCTAGTGATAATTGAATAGAAAGTGTAGGTCAACCCTGACCTGCTTCGGCAACATCGAGATTCTCAAGTTCACGTGTGGGTCCTCCCATATATATCTGGATTTCTGTTGCAAATGACTCATATTCACCTATTCATTCTAGTCAATTGGTGTAAGTTGTCAAACTAATCTATGTCATGTCAATCCATTGAGAAATTCTAGAAAATTATGGAGAGGATTTGTCAACTTTAGGAAGAAATCCTTGCCTTACAACTTAGATATAACCAACTGGTCTCTAGTGTGACCTTTACTATGAATATGTTAGTAGATCATTGGTCCATGATATAAAAACAGAGGGTGAATTATCAATCCTTCACTAACAGTTTGAGGAGTTGCAATTCTCACTCAGCAAGAACCTTTTGGAACCTTCCTCCTCTAGTAATACCATCAGTAATTCAGAACAAGGTCTATTTGATCTAAATCTTCCAGTCTCCCTTCAGTCTAGGGGCTCAGGGCCAAGAGATGTAAATCCACCTTCTATTAGTTAGAATGTGTTGTAATGTTGTCAAATTTTGCAAAGTCTTTTGGAAAATTTATACATGTAATCTTAATAGTATGGCTATAAAGGAAGTTGGGATTTTTAATTCATTGGGCATTCTAAGGATTGTTTGTGTACTAGCTTACTAGTTGGAATCAACCCTATTTTGATGTAACTAATACACCCACAACACATATTTTTTTCAATATAAGTTCTGTTCTGATTAAAAAATAAAATAAAATAATTAATTTTTTATATGTTTGTTAATTATATCTTATGAAATATCATGGTTATGAATATGAATCATTACTTTCTTCTTCTTCTTCTTCTTTGTAAATTTATTTGTATTAACTCAAAATATAAAATTACAACATTATTTCCATAAGCATAATACACAATGATACATTTAATACCTTCATGGTCTTAGTATTGCAATGAAATTTACATACAAGGAGTTATTGCTCTGTGATCTTGTACGCAAATAATATCACCAGACAACAAGAGAAAAAATGGCCAATAAATAGACAATCAAATCCCAACCTAATGCTCAAACATGCAACAAGCAAATGGTTCTAAATTCTATAAAGGAATGAGTGTGCACCTGGCCTCCTCGTAGGTCGGTGAAAGGTTTTGAATACATAGCAGAATCCTCATGCTCCACTCAAGCGATCTACTTCTCAACACCTTCATACAGCCACAAACACTCAAGGATGACAAGTGATATTCCTTAGAAGATCATCAACTCAAAACATCATAGAATCAATATATGTAACTGCTATAAACATGTAAATATAGGGAATGAGCATAGATTTATATTAATCATGAATCAAATGGTATAATTATACCTTCAACAAATGAGATATTTCCTCAATCTTGTAGCATGGTCTCCTCTCCCAATATAGCAGAGCTCTCGCGCTATAGTGTGGATACTTGATCCAACCCCCTTTCCTCTTAGTGAGATTATATAGGCTCATTCTATCCTTTGGGAGAATGTATTTAGACACATAGGGGCTTGAGAAGTTAGGAAACTTCTACAATAATGGACCCCTAGCCAACTAATACACACGTGGGTCAAGTTGATCTCCCTGGGAATGGAAAACTCTAGAAACCTTTATCATAATTATGAGCTTTTTCTCAATTACCTCAATTATTAAATAATTATTATCTCATAATTATAATAATTTTGGAAAATTGATTATGAGAAATTGCTCAATTAAGTAATTTCACCCTTTTAACATGCGATAAATCTCATATAAGTAAAAGAAAAGGTGAAAAGGGATGCATTTTATCAAAACATTTGAGGTAAGTTGATATTGGGTTTCTCTCACTATATTGGAGTGGAAAATAAGGTTTTAACAATTATCTCCTAAGATTTTTCATGGGTTTTTCCTTCTTTTTTTCTCTTACAATTGTTCATACATTCCGAGGAGTTAATAGGAGCAGATGTAGAAGAGACAGGGACATCATTTCCTTGAGATGCTTCCATTGTTGAAGGTTCTAGTATATTTTTTGTTTCCTTGTCAATATCTAAATGATCTAAATCGTGAGTACGTTTGTGCCCACTCATTGGCGAAGCCAAAAGTATGGTTGAGTCTCTTTACTTTTCAGTCGAAGGGTGAGCTTCCTCTATTGATATTGAAAAAATCTAGCAAGAAAGGCTCAATTTGACTTTAGCCTTAGTCAAATTGAGTAAATTGAATTTCCACATCAACAGGACAACTTGGAGGAAGTTAACTAGTGTGACATGGATCTTGTCACTCAGTTATCTTAGTAAATTTGAGTTAGAAGGCTTGGAGTTCATTTATGCATGTATGATTGCTAAATTTTAGTAATCCAGTTCAATTATTTTCAATTGTATTTAGTTAACTGAACTCTAACTATTGTTAGAGTCAGTTGAAAGTCAATTGTGCAGTGGGACAACAATCTAACTCAGAGATTTGTTAATTACATGATCAGTCAGCCTAAAATAGCTAGTACATGCAGATAATTCGAGTTCCTCAGCTGAAGTGGAGATTACAAGGAAATGTAACATCAATTTTAGACTAGTCTTGACTGTACAAGTATTGCATGCAATCAAATTATCAATCCTTGGGAATTGCACAATCAATTTGGAGGAAATTCCTTAAGAATAGGGGATAATTTCATCAGGGTTTGCGCAAGGAAATAGGAGGCTAGGTGAACTGATATTTGGCTAATTATTGGTTGGAGTTGTTCATTGAAAAGAGAGAACAATTATTCTTTTGCAGATTGAGCTCAGAGTTGGAGCTAGGAATTGTAATAGATTCTTTATTCATTTGATTAATGCAAAGAGGCTTGAGGGGTTTTTCCGAGTTGGGTTCCCCTATAAATCATTGTCTATTTATGGTTTTGCTTATTGCATGTCTATGTATGTTGTTCTAAATTGTGAATTTCATTCCACATATCAGTAGAATATAATTGTGTCTCGTGATTTTAGATTAAATTTATTAAGGAATTACAATTTTATCAAATTTATACATGGTATCAGAGCCTCATAATTCATATTAGAACCATTATTTCAGACTTGTCTCTTAAGAATTTAGAATTTGCATCATTATTGCAACAATTTTTCTTCAAGATCGGGAGGATGTCTTTCAACAGACTGAGATTGGAGTATTCCTTGGAGGGTAGGTCGAATTTCATAGCTTGGAAGGATCAAATGGAAGTAGCTCTCAATGACAATGGTATGTTAGAATGTGTTAAAACTGACATTGCAAAACCTCCATAGTCAGATGGACAACAACTAGCCCAAAGGAAGAAGGATTTTGCAAAGACTGGGAGAATTCTTCTAGAAGGTATGAGAGACCATGTGATCTCAAATCTCCATGGAAAAGAAACACCATTTTTTATGTGGAAGGCACTGACTAAGCTATTCGAAAATAACAGTGACCATACAAAATTAGCCCTAAAAGACAAACTTAGAAACGTTAAGAAGCAGAAGAATGATATTATTCTGCAGTATCTCTCCATATTTACACAAGTTCGGGATCGGACTGGAGGGGTTGGTGTGAATGTTGCATAAGATGACCTAGTGATCCTAGCTCTTCTAGGCCTTCCAAAACCTAGGAACAACTACCAGGACTTTGTGAATGAGAGGGAAAATTTACCGAATTGGGAAAGGTTGCAGTCTAATTTGGTACAAGAAGAGTTTAGGAGAAATAATTGGGATGGAATATCATCCAAGGTTGAGGATGAAGATAATTTCGCATTGGTTGGAAAATGGAAGAACGGAAAAGAGAATAAGACCTAGAGAAAACCTAAGTCTAGCCAAAATAATGTTAAGAAGAAAGATATGAGCAAGATAAAATGCTTCCACTACTATGAGTTCGAGCATTATGCAACAAAATGTTTGCACAAGAATTCTACCAAGAAACCTTCAGGAGGAGCAGCAGGTGAAGCATTGGCTTCACAATTCGAATTAAATTTCACCCTATTAGCATGCATGGCCAACATTGTTATGGGGAGTTTGGTACCTTAATTCTAGTGCCTTGTTCCAGATGACAGGGTGCAAGGAGTTTTTCAGTAGCCTAGAGGAGAAGGATCTCCAGATGCATATTGAAGGATCTACTTCTACAATCAAACTTGTGGAAGCTTAATCGATTTTGAGCAAGATAAAACAAAACACATATAACAGAGAAGAAGAATAAATACACATGAAACATAGAAGAACACTCTAGGGAAAGGCTCAGCTAAAAACCCCGCTATCTGTATTATCATACAAGGTGGAAATACATCAAGATTACACAAAGCTTTAGGTTTCACAGCTTGTCAGATCTCAGTACAATCCTCCCGGATGCTCACATGTTAACAAGGCTTCTCACAAACCTTCTACTCAGCCCTCCAAGCCTCCTATTTCCTTGCGCAGTTTCTCTTGGGTGATCCTACTGTTACCAAGTGTAACACTGATCACTCACACTGATCTCACACCTGCTCTAACACACTGTCAGAACTGCGCAATCCTCAGGGAACCTTCTTTCTTCTGCATGAATGAGTTTCCTTTATAGGAAAGTTCCTCCAACTGATAGTACATTGTCCCTGTCTTTAATCTCAACTGGGTCTTTGTCTGAACTGACATGCACGAGTTATTTATAAGAGAATCTTCAATTATATGGAGTACACTAGTTTGATGCATGCATGCATTAACTGACTGAACTCACAATTAGTTCCTCAAACTGTTTGGAATTAATTTAACTGGACTTAACTTAGTTAACTGAGCTAACTAATTACAACTCAAATACAACTCATAATTATCTCCTTAATTAAGGGATAATATCCTCAATCAAAGGGATAACTGTTGCATGACTTCACAAAGACTTCTAACTTGAATTTCTCCAACTAATTAATCCATAATGAATTATTTAATTATTTTCAAGTAGCTGGTGAGACTAAATTCGAATTTTAATTCTCAATTTTAATTCAAGGACAAATTAAAATTGGAATATAAGGACAAATTAAAATTGGAATATATTGAATGTTATTTTTAGCATTTCTTGTTGTTATTTTCAACACTCCCTCTCAACAAGAAAGGAATTCAACTCGATCCCGATCCTGGACCTTTGGAATGTTCTGCATGCAACACTTCTCTCAAGTGTTGTTTCTCCAGAAACTCAGAAACAAAAAAATTATCCAACCTGAATCAGTATGATGCATCTGTCATCAATGTCTCTGACTGCTATTGCCTCTGTCGACTTAAAACTCTGCACTTTTGCTGACTCTGCCTTTCTGCACTATTGTCAACCCTTCTCTGCGCTCTTCAATATCTGACTGCTCTAGCCTTTGTCACTTTGATCTCTGACTGCATCAATCCTATTGATTCCTCCTACTACTATGTACTTTGGGCTCCTGTAGCAAGGTATGATCCATGAGATAAAACTTCTCAATGGACCCTGCCCAATTTCAGCCTTCTTGGGACTATCACTTCACATTGCCCCACCTCACACCTAGAGGTATGACTGCATGTGATCCCTCTGCCCACTTGGCTCGAAATTCCCCCATACTAGAGGTCTTTGCATGAGTGGATGCCTCCACTCGATCTCCTCTCAGCATCTCCAATTGTGGCTTCTCCAAAATTGTCTGAGACTTATTCTGGGGCTGCATTTTGAGAGGTAATTACTCTCCCTCTCAACCACCAAGTCTCTAACCTTTGCCTTGCTCCTCAAGGCTTTTCATGCATCTTGAACATCAAGAGAATACAGGTTCTTGACTCATGAACCGATCTGCTTCACCTGTCCCATGGTGATGTGTCTAAAGAAAACCTTTCCCTTACTAAAGACAACATCGTAGCCTTTTTCCTCCAACATCACGATCGATAGCAAGTTCTTCTTCAGTCCAGGCACATACTTCACATTTGTCAAGGTGATGAGAGCTCCATGCTCCCTCTGAAAAGCAACTGTGCCCACTCCTAAAACACTAAACCTTTCATCATCACCCATCTCTATGAGCATCTTGAGGTCTTTCTCCTCCAAGGTGCTAAATAAACTTTTATCTCCAGTCATGTGGAATGAGGCTCCACTGTTAAAAAACCAACCACAACCCATCATCGATGAAACCATGCATACAATGAGGGTAAAGTCCAATTCGAACTTAGAGGCCAATGCCTCACCTTCAGATCCTTCCAAGGATCCCTTCTTGGATTTCTTCAATGGGCAATTAGTTGCATAATGGCCCACCTCATGACAATTAAAGCATCTCACTTTATATTTGTCAATCTTCTTCCCTCCATGAGAAGAATTCGATTTGGAATGAGAATCCTTCTCCTTCCCTTTCCTTGCCTTTCCTGCTAAGGCCATATTTTCTTCATCATCCTTGGATGAAGAACCATCTCGTGTGCTCCTCCTGATCTCCTCCTGCATGAGATCTGACCACAGTCATTCCCAATCTGACAGTTTCTTCCTTCCATTCACAGATTCCTGGTAGCTATTCTAGCTCTTTGGAAGGCTGAGGAGAGCGAGGCTTACCATATCTTCATCAAAAATAGTTATTCCCACACTTCCAAGCTCATCTCTATAGGTGGTGAGCTTGTTCAGATATGTGAAAATGGTATCATTGTTCTCCATCTTGATTCTCTGAAGCTTATCCTTGAGCACCAATTTCCTCTGGTCGCTAATATTATGGTAGAGGTCCTTCAATGTCTTTCACATTGAATATGGAGTATCCTTCACATGGAGACTCGAGAAAATATGGTCTCGAACTCCCTCAAGGATGATCCGTCTCGCCCTCGCTACACACTTCTTCCATTGAGCCAACTCTTGTGCATTAGTTGAAACTGGCTTTGGGATTTCTCGATTAATGAAATCCTTCAAGTCATTGTCTTCTAATACAACCTCCATGCGATCTTTCCACGCTATGTAATTCGAGTTGCCATACTAGGCATACTCGAGTCTCAAGCCATAGAACGCCATTGACCAACCTATATTATGAGATGAATTCGATTTGTACCTGCAACCTCGAACTTCAAACTTCGAATTTCCCTTTTCAGTATACTGTTCATAGCTTCGATCACCTTTGCTCTGATACCATGTAGAAATCTCTCTATAGATCATCTAGCTCTGATACCATGTAGAAATCTCTCTATAGATCATCTAGCTCTGATACCATGTAGAAATCTCTCTATAGATCATCTAGCTCTGATACCATGTAGAAATTTTGACTGTAGATTAACCTGATAATGCAATATACTAAAGAAAAATACTTAATCTACTTCTACAATCAAACTTGCGGAAGCTTAATCGATTTGAGCAAGATCAAACAGAACACATATAAGAGAGAAGAAGAATCAATGCACATGAAACACAGAAGAATACTCTCGGGAAAGCCTCAGCTAAAAACCCTGGTATCTGTATTATCTTACAAGGTGGAAATACATCAAGATTACACAAAGCTTTAGCTCTCATAGCTAGCCAACTCTCAGTACAATCCTCTTGGATGCTCACATGTTAACAAGGCTTCTCACAAACCTTCTACTCAACCCTCCAAGCCTCCTATTTCCTTGCACAGTTTCTCCTGGGTGATCCTACTGTTACCAAGTGTAACACTGATCTCACACCCTACTCTAACACACTGTTAGAACTGCGCAGTCCTCAAGGAACCTTCTTCCTTCTGCATGAATGAGTTTCCTTTATAGGAAAATTCCTCCAACTAATAGTACATTGTCCCTGTCTTTAATCTCAACTAGGTCTTTGTCTGAACTGACATGCATGAGTTATTTAGGAGTGAATCTTCAGTTATCTGGAGTACACTAGTTTGATGCATGCATGCATTAATTGACTGAACTCACAATTAATTCCTCAAACTATTTGGAACTAATTTAACTGGACTTAACTCAGTTAACTGAGCTAACTAATTACAACTCAAATACAACTCATCCTTATCTCCTTAATTAAGGATAATCTCCTCAATCAAAAGGATAACTGTTGCATGACTTCACAAAGACTTCTAACTTGAATTTCTCCAACTAATTAATCCATAATGAATTATTTAATTATTTTCAAGTAGCTGGTGAGACTAAATTCGAATTTTAATTCTCAATTTTAATTCAAGGACAAATTAAAATTGGAATATACTGAATGCTATTTTTAGCATTTCTTGTTTCTATTTTCAACGGCATGCAACACCACAATCTACTTGTATAACTGGATTCCTCATAGGATACTTGGTATGATCACACTAGAGGAAGCTTTCTCAGGGAGAAAGCCTAATGTGTCTCATTTCAGAATTTTTGGAGCTTCTGTTTATTACCATGTCTCTAATGATTCGAGGAAGAAACTTGAGCCTACATTAGAGTTGGGAGTTTTTTTAGGATACGTTGAAACTCTACACATTTACTAGGTGTATTTTCCTTCACTGAGGATGACAGTTGTAAGGAGATATGTCAATTTCGATGAGGAAAACGCTATGAGATGCTCTCTAGAATGAGAGTTGAGTATACCATTGGTGGAGGAGCCTTAGGATGAGCTTCGGGAGGTTGTGGAGGAGCCACATACAGAGGAGCAAACATGAGGCAGAGTGGAGGCACCCACTCAACCAAAATCTTCCAGAGAGGGGAGAAAGAGAACCAGAGTATCTAATAGATTGTTGTAGGATGCATGGGAGAATATGGGATCCCCCACATCACAATGCACGAAGAGGAGGTTGTTGGCATTATGATACAAGTGTTCTCCTTGATGGCAACTCACTCACAGGTTAGTTATGTTTTGATAAAAGGCAACTCACAGTATAACAGGTAACAGGGCAGTGGTACAAAAGAGCAGGAAGATGGAACTAAGGTCTACTAATAAGAATAAAGAAGTTGAAGGAAAAGGTTGAATTAAAGCAGTTTAGGAAGTATACATAGGTCCACTTAGTCAAAATAGCATATACACATTGGTCCACAGAACAAAAAGCGCGTAAACGTATACAGGCACTCTCACAAGAGGAAAAGCGTATACAGGATGGAAAATCAAGAGTAGAGAATACCAGGGGTCAGTACCATGGTATTAGCCCACAATAGTGAGTGGAGTAATGACTATGTGATCCCGCCCAAGAATAACATGGGTCACTAAGTGGTTTTGGTCTAAGGTATTAAGAAAGGCCAAAAAGTATATAAGGAGGAGAATATCATAAGGCCAGGTGTGCAAGTGAATGGGTCTCTAAGGAATACTTCTATCTGAAGTATATTTTATGTTACAAGGGCCATGTTGGTGATTTGATTTGAATATTTATGTGCACCTTGAATTCAATGTTGGATCAGGATCATGAGACCTGAAATGACTTATCATTGAATGATCTGATATCGGTTGGGCTAAATCTGATTATGTACACCTATTTTATTCTTTAAATGTCATGATCTGGGTTTGTCTGAAGTCCATAATTGCAGCAAAGTTATGAGCCAATATTTGCATATCTATACGTTGTTTCGTCTCGGTAAAAGCGCTTGTACATGCAGGTTATACTCTTCCAAGTAGCGTATACAAAAGAAAAGCATTTTTCTTTAGATCTAACTAATCTATCTGATCAGTTCTATTGTTTTACTGTTGTCTATCAATGAAGTCTTCTTAGATTTGAATGTAAAATTGAATGCATAAGGAGTTTGGTATCTGATTGATTGATTGTATAAGTGAGAAGGGTGAACTCTGCTACTACCTATGTAAAGATTTGTAAATAGATAGTAGATGGTTAATATATTGCTGGTTGGTACAGACTTGATTAAGAAGTTTTATGTTTCAGTAGTTTTGAAGGTATACGCATGTTTGATTACAGGAATTAGCGTATACACGCAGGTTGGGTTCAATAAAGTAGCGTATACATTCTAATGCATGATTTTTTAGATTACAACTGGTTCTGAATGATGATGCAGGTTTGCAGGTTCAAAATAGTGTTCTGGTGACAATGATCTGATTGTTCAGATTAACTAAATGTTGGTTGATGCAGATTAAGTTTCAAATTCTAATGGGTCCAGTATGAAAATTTGATGAAACGAGGCCTTCATGTGTATTTTTGTGTACCAGGAGCATCCAGTCTGAAAATTTATGAAACGTGGTCCCTAGAGGAAGAAAGAAGGTTGTAGCCTTCTATAGCTTGACGCTTACATACTAGTAATCACATTGGCTAGTATAAGAGCTAGGGGGTTGTAGCTCCCTACAAGTAGAAGTTGGAAAACGAGAGAAGGTTGTAGCCTTCTACAAGTGGGTGCCTGCGTACTGGTATGAGTCTACACCAGTACATGATTGTAAACATATTTTCTTATTATTAAAAGAATACAGAGACGACAACAATAGGTGGTTTTCACCCCCATTGGGTTTCCACCTTAAATCTTGGTGTTCATGTGTGTTGCTTATGTGTGATGGTTTATTCTGTTTTTACTACTCTATTTAATAAGTTACTGATGCACTGGTTAAAGATCAACACATGATAAGTTGTCTAAACCACAAAGTTTTCTAGGTGTACGCTGGTTTCTCTAATCATAGTTGCGTGTACACGCTAGTTCACTTCACAAAAGTAGCATATATAAATCTGTTTGAGAAAAGAAAAATTATTGATCAGATAATACTGATTCACCCCCCTCTCAGTATTATTTCCAACAATTGGTATCAGAGCAAGTCCTTCTGAAGAAGCTTGATTGCTTGAAGGAAGATATTTCAAGATGAATAATCATGAAGTCATGGGATCCATCAGACCACCAATATTCAATGGGAGCAACCTAGTATATTGGAATATAAGAACCAGAAGCTATCTACAATTGCTTGGAACAGATGTTTGGGAAATTGTAGAAGGAGGATATCAATTTCTAGTAGCAATTCCTACAGACTCTGCAGGTAAGAAGTTATATGAAACCAATGCCAAAGTTGTCAATACATTATTGGGAAGCCTGTCAGAATCAAAATTTGTCAAAGTCATGCAGCTCAAGATAGCCAAAGAAATATGGGACAAAATCATTCAAATCTATGAAGGAGACTCTCAGGTAGAACATGCTAAGATTCAAACTCTCAGAATTCAGTATGAAACTCTTAATATGCATAGTGATGAGAGTGTTTCTAGTTACCTCTTACTTATAGATGAGATTCTTAATTGTATGAAGAAATCTGGGTGAAGAGATAAAGGAAGTTACATTAGTGGAGAAAAAATTGAGATCTTTGTCTTCTAAATTTGAGTCAAAAGTGTTTTCCATAGAGGAAAAATAGGATCTTCAAACTATTACAGTGACTCAACTCCATGGAATCCTAACTGCCTTTGAAATGAGAAAAGGAGGTCCATCAGATATGAGAGAAGCTGCTTTTAAAACATCAACAAGGGGAAAAGAAAAGGAGGAGCACAATGAATCAGGACACATTTCAGAAGAAGAGGATGAGGTAAATTTTGTCAAGAAGCTTCAACAGGGTTCCAGAAGATTCAGAGGTAAGCTACCTTTCAAATTATTTTCTTGTGGTAGAGTTGGCCACTATGCTACCAAATGTCCTCATAAAGATAAATATGAAAAGGGAAAGGAATATGCTAAAGGCAATAGAAAACAGGTTGTGAATAAAAGGAGTTACTATACACATGAAGATAGTGATGGTTTATCTAATAGTGATGAAGATGAAACTGAACAAGATTATAGACTACTCATGGCCTATGACAATGATGATTTTTTGAATGCATTAGAAGAGGAAAATTTTCTTGAAGAAATCACTAAACTCAAAATCTGTTTAGAAGAAAAGAATATGATCATAGATACTTTGACACACCAACTTGCTGAAAGAGAAAAACACAATGAAAATCTAGAATGTGAAATTGTGGGTCTAAGAAAAGATCTTGAGAAAACAAAATATCTTAATATTAGATTTGCTAAAGGATCAGAATCTTTAAATGAAATCATCAAAGTTCAATGTTCTCCTCTAATAAATAAAGGTCTTGGATATACTGAAGAATCATCTCAATCACAGAAGTTGTCAACCTCCAACAAAAGCTATATTGATGCGGCAAATACCAGTGAACAGTATGTCAATCGTCAGCAAAGGCCTAAAATTACTCATCAGGTAAATCATAATCAATTTACTCCAAGGATGAATATAGGTAGAAGCCGCAACGAATAGGTAAACAATTACAAAAGATTCTATGATCGCAGAAACTTCTTTAATGGGCAATGTTTTTCATGTCATAACTTTGGGCACAAGCCTGCTCAATGTGTTTCTTACAAAACCATCATGACTAGAGAAGCACGAAATCAAAGGAATGTAACAGGAATCAAGAAAATTTCCTATAATAACTTTTCTCCTCTTGAAAATGAAATAGAATGCTCAATTTGTAACAACTTTGATCATGAAGAATCTGAATGCAGGAGAAAATTTCGGCCAACACTTCAAAAGGAGCAAACACCATTAAATCCCAAGATATGGAGAAGGAAGGAATCTCAATCAAAAAGATGTGGTATAGCTTTGTATGTAGAAGGACAAGAAAATTAGTGGTACATCGACAGTGGATGCTCCAAACACATTACAGGTGATAAAGAGAAACTTCATTAATATAATGCTTTAGAAAAGGAAAAGAATGTCTCATTTGGAAATGACACTCCACTTGTCATTAAAGGTAAGGGTTCTGTTTTCTTGAAAGAAAAGGTTAAAGCTAGAAATTTCATGCATGTAGATGGTTTAAAGAACAACCTTTTGAGTGTTAGTCAAATGTGTGATCAAGGAAATGAAGTGGTGTTTCGATCAAACAGATGTGTCGTTCGTGAGCTTGATACAGGAAAAACCATGATCAAAGGTACAAGAACTCCAAACAACTTATGCATACTCAAAGGAGGACAAAAACAATGCTATCTGAGAAAAACAGATGAAAACTGGTTGTGGCATAGAAGATTAGGACATCTAAGATTTTCTCAAATAAGAAAAGCGTGCAGGCTCAAGGCAGTTTGTGATCTTCGAGATATCAGTATCCTAGAAAATACCATATGAAAACCATGTCAAATCGGTAAGCAAACCAGAGTTCACTTCATCGAAAAGGAAGGCTTAGCAAGTAAGCCTCTTGAACTCATCCATACTGATTTATGTGGACCAACAAGGAAAAAGTCTCCTCAAGGAGAAGAATACTTTATTTTGTTTATTGATGATTTTTCCAGGATGTGTTGGATAGGACTTCTAAAGCATAAAGATGAAGCATTTTAAAAGTTTAAAGCCTTAAAATATTTAGTAGAAAATGAATCAGATCGAAAAATCAAATGTCTCAGATCTGATCGAGGGGGAGAATTCATATCAAATGAATTCTTTGACTTTTGTGAACATGGAATAAAAAGGGAATTTTGCACTGCAAGAACTCCTCGAAAAAATGGTGTGGTAGAAAGGATGAAAAAAACAGTTCAACAAATGGCTCGGGCTATGCTAGATGAATCTGGAACTTCTATAACCTTCTGGGGTGAAGCTGCATTTGGTGCCGTGACTATTCTTAACAAAGCGAATGTTCGGAAAAATAGGAATTAAACTCCATATGAACTTTGGTATGGTAGGCCTCCTATTGTAAAACACTTTAGAGTTTTTGGAAGCAAATGTTTTATCAAAAGGATTGATGAAAAACTTGGTAAGTTTGAACCTAGTGCAGATGAAGGTATTATTCTTGGTTATTCATCCAGAAGTAAAGGATACAAATTTTATAATAAAAGACTTCGGAAAATTGTTGAAAGCATTGATGTTGTAGTTGATGAAGCATGCAAAAATCCGGAACAGATGAAATCAACAGAGGAACATGACAATGAGTAAGATGGGGAATGACTTCCTGCATCAAATCAAAATTATATTGAAGAAGAAACCAATGAAGCACCAGAAGAAGATACAACATACAGGGAAAAGACTCCATCCAGGTATGTTCAGAAGAATTATCCAAAATCTCAAATTCTAGGAGAAAAAGGGTCTGGAGTACAGACAAGAAGAACTCTTACAGGGACCTCAAGTTATCTAGCATTACTATCCTCCACAGAACCTCAGAATGTAAATGAAGCCTGCAAAGATGAATGTTGGGTCAAGGCCATGGATGAAGAATTAGACCAAATTCAAAAGAATGATACTTGGGAATTAGTTCCTAGACCTCATGATAAAAATGTTATAGGAATAAAATGGATATTTAAGAATAAGCTGAATGAAAATGGAGAAATTATTAGAAACAAGGAAAGACTTGTTTGTAAAGGGTATGCTCAACAAGAAGGTATAAATTTTGAAGAAACCTTTGCACCTATTGCCAGACTTGAAGCTATAAGGATGTTTCTTGCCCTTTCTAGTTTTCGAAAATTCAAAGTATATCAAATGGATGTAAAATCAGCTTTCCTTAATGGAGATTTAGAAGAAGAAGTGTATATTGAACAACTAGAAGGATTCATTCTTGGAAATGATGCAAAATCCATATGCAATCTCAAAAAGGCTCTTTATGGTCTAAAATAAGCTCCAAGGGCTTGGTATTACCACCTTGACAAATATCTATAACAACAAGGTTTCACAAAAGGTTTTGCAAATAGAAATTTATACACAAAGATTGAAAATGATAAACTGCTAATTATTGTTGTTTATGTTGATGATATCATCTTTTGTAGCAATGAATAATCCTTGAGTCAAAAGTTTGCTTCAGTAATGCAGCAAGAATTTGAAATGTCCTTACTTGGAAAACTTACTTATTTTCTTGGTCTACAAGTACATCAAACAAACGATGGTATCTTTCTTTCACAAACCAAATATCTCAAGCATATCTTGAAGAAGTATGGGATGGAAGATTCTAAACCGGTATATACTCCAATTGTAACAGGATGCAGTCTCAGCTCTAATGATGAATCACCAACAGTAAACCAACCACCTTACAAATCTATGATTGGAAGTCTTCTTTATCTAACAGGTACCAAACCTGACATCATGCATGCAGTAGGAATTTTTGGAAGGTTCCAAGCAAATCCAAATGAATCACATCTCCAGGCAGTCAAAAGAATCTTCAAATATTTTCAAGGAACTTAGGACTTTGGACTATGGTATCCTAAAGATACAAACCTTACTCTTCATGCATATACAGATGTAGATTGGGCAGGAAGTGTTGATGATCGAAAGAGCACTAGTGGAGGTGCATTCTATATGGGTTCTCGGTTAGTGTCTTGGTTCAACAAGAAACAAAATTCGATTTCTTTATCTACAGTTGAAGCAGAATATGTGGCTGTTGCATCTTGCTACACACAACTACTTTGGATGATGCAAACTTTGCAAGACATTCAGATCACATGTACTCCACCCATCTCCATTCTATGTGATAATACAAGTGCCATCAATATTTCAAAAAATCTAGTCATGCACTCCAAGACCAAGCACATACCCATCAAGTACCATTTTCTACAAGAACAAGTGCTTGAACAAAAGGTTAAATTGGAGTATGTTCCCTCCAAAGAATAGGTTGCTGATATATTCACCAAACCGCTTCCCAGAGAAACATTTGAATATCTCAGACAAAATCTGGGAGTAGTTCCTTCATCTTCCTGCTGTTAAATCCAGTTTTTCAGAGGAAGGTTATTATACGCGAGATTCATGAAGTATAGTCGCGTATACACGCGAGTTTCTGTGGCTGAAGGAGCATATATGTTTTCCTGACAGAAAAATAGTGGTTCAGACTTTGATATGGGTGGTCTGTCTTATATTGATGATTCTTGTGCGGCGATATCCTTTTTTCATTGATTCTTTATATATTTGACAAAGATGCCTTAATGAATGACTTGTTGACACCGCACAAGTAGCACAGGTTCAGGGGTCGCATTCGCCTTCACACACATTCTGCATTGTTGGCATTATGGTTGCTGATTTCAGCTATGGTTTCATATATTTATATCATTTGGTGCATAAGTCATGTAAATATCTAGGGGGTGACATGATTTCTTTTGTCATAGTCTAAGTCCTATTGGACATATGATGTAATTTGTTTCCCCACTATGCCTAGGATGGATGATGTAATATTTTTTGTATTTCAGTCATGTATAAACAATTGATATATCCCCACTTGGTTGGGTGATTGATGTATGTATGAGTCTTTGGTCATAAGGAGGTCATACTCACTTAGTTGAGTTATAGAGTCATGTTATTCTTTTAAATCATATCTCTGTAGACTCGGCATGTACTCAGGGGAGCTGGACAACATCATGCATATCAAAGGAAGAGAGTAGCTTGGTCTGCCCTTTTTCCCTTGATGTCAAAGGGGGAGAGTATTTTGGTGTTGCATGGTATCTCTAATAGTTTCTACAGCTTGTAGTAATCAACACCATCATGGTTGCCATCAAGTCCAAAGGGGGAGATTGTTGGCATTATGATACAAGTGTTGTCCTTGATGGCAACTCACTCACAGGTCAGTTATGTTTTGATAAAAGGAAACTCATAGTATAACAGGTATATTAAGAGGTAACAGGGCAGTGGTACAAAAGAACAGGAAGATGGAACTAAGGTCTACTAATCAGAATAAAGAAGTTGAAGGAAAAGGTTGAAGTAAAGCAGTTTAAGAAGTATAAGCAGGTCCACTTAGTCAAAATAGCGTATACGCAATGGTCCACAAAACAAAAAGAGAGTATACGTATACACACACTCTCACAAGAGGAAAAACACGTACAAGTTGGAAAATCAAGAGTAAAGAATACCAGGGGTCAATACCATGGTATTAGCCCACAATATTGAGTGGAGTAACGACTATTTGATCCCACCCAAGAATACCACGGGTCACTAAGTGGTTTTGGTCTGAGGTATTAAGAAAGGCAAAAAACTATATAAGGAGGAGAAGATCATAAGGCCAGGTGTGCAAGTGAATGAGTTTCTAAGGAATAATTCTATTTGAAGTATATTTTATGTTACAGGGGCTATGTTGGTGATTTGATCTGAAATATTTATGTGCACCTTGAATTCAATGTTGGATCAGGATCATGTGACGTGAAATGACTTTTCATTGAATGATTTAATATCAATTGGGCTAGATATTATTATGTACACATATTTTATTCTTTAAATGTCATGATCTAGGTTTGTCTGAAGTCTAGAATTGTAGCAAAGTTATGAGCCAATATTTTCAAATTTGTACGCTGGTTCGTCTTGGTAAAAGCGAATGTACACACAGGTTCTACTCTTCCAAGTAGTGTATACAAAAGAAAAGCCTTTTTCTTCAGATCTGACTGATCTATCTGATCAATTCTATTGTTTTACTATTGTCTGTCAATGAAGTGTTCTTAGATCTAAATGTAAAACTGAATGCATAAGGAGTTTGGTATTTGATTGATTGATTGTATAAGTGAGAAGGGTGATCTCTGCTACTTCCTGTGTAAATCTCTATAAATAGGTAATAGATGGTCATTATATTGCTGGTTAGTACAGACTTGATTCAAAAGTTTTATGTTTCAGTAGTTTTGAAGGTATACGCAGGTTTGATTACAGGAAGTAGCATATACATGTAGGTTGGGTTCAGTAAAGTAGCGTATACATTCTGATGCATGATTTCTAATATTACAGCTGGTTTTGAAAGATGATGTAGGTTTCTGGGTTTAGCATAGTGTTCTCGTGATAGTGATTTGATTATTCAGATTAACTGAACGTTGATTGATACAGATTAAGTTTCAAAGTCTAATGGGTCCAGTATGAAAATTTGATAAAATGATGCCTTCATGTGTATTGTTGTGTACGAGGAGCATCCAGTCTGAAAATTTATGAAACGTGGTCCCTAGAGGAAGAGAGAAGGTTGTAGCCTTCTGTAGGTGGGCTCCTACGTACTAGTAATCACATTGGCTAGCACAAGAGCTAGGGGGTTACAGCTCCCTTCAAGTAGAAGCTGGAAAACAAGAGAAGGTTGTAGCCTTCAGCAGGTGGGTGCCTACGTACTGGTATGAGTTTGCACCAATACATGATTGTAAATATATTTTTTTATTATTAAAAGAAGATAGAGATGACAACAGCAGGTGGTTTTCACCCACATTGGGTTTCCACCTTAAATCTTGGTGTTCATGTGTGTTTCTTATGTGTGATGGCTTATTTTGTTTTTACTTCTCTGTTTAATAAGTTATTGATGCATTGGTTAAAGATCAACACATGATAAATTGTCTAAATCACAAAGTTTTTTGGGTGTATGTTGGTTTCTCTAATCATAGTTGTGTGTACACACTAGTTCACTTGACAGAAGTAGTGTATATAAATCTGTTTGAGAAAATAAAAATTATTGATCAGATAAGACTAATTCACCCCCCTCTCGGTATTATTTCCAACAGAGGTCATGTGATAGGTATGCTAGGTACATGGCGCTCATGACGGAGCTCAAATAGACAAAACCTTCTTCATTTGGGGAAGAAGTTTCTCAACCAGTTTGGGTTGATGCCAAGTGGAGGAATATGAATCCATCATGAAGAACAATGTTTGGGAGGTGGTGTAAAGACTAGAAGGGAAATCAATAGTTAGTTCAATATGGATCTACAAAGTGAAGCATGCAACAGATGGGAGCATTAAGAAGTATAAGGCCAGATTTGTAGCCAAAGGATTCTCTCAGGTAGAGGGAGTGGACTATGATAAAAATTTTGCACAAGTTGCAAGATATTCATCATTCATATCCATTCTAGTATTGGCTGCGCAGATGGGGTGGAAATCCACTAGATGGATGTGAAGACCACCTTTCTCAACAGTGTTATTGAGGAGGAAATTTACATAGGGTAGCCAAAATTATTTGAGACATATGATCAAGAGTCGCATGTGTGAAAACTCAAGAGAGTCGTGTATGGTCTTAAACAAGCACCCCGAGTATGGTACACTCGGATCAACAGTTGTCTCACTGGATTGGGCATCACCAAAAGTGAAGCACATGTGGACCTTTATCACATTATGGTAGATGGTATGTTACTTATTCTTGTTTTATATGTCGATGATTTAATATTAACAAGGGATGAGTAATTGATCCGCTCTTGCAAAGAGGATCTCACAAGGGAATTTGAAATGAAAGACATGGGTCTCGTGCATTACTTCCTTGGGCTGGAAGTATGATAGGGTGATGGTGAATTGTTTGTGTCTCAAGGCAAGTATCCTACCAAGATACTTCAGATATTTCACATGGAGAATTGTAAGCCCATTAACACATCTCAATCCCCAAATTAGAGGAAGGATAATGCTTCTTCAGGTGAGTAAGTTGATGTTACCATTTACAGGTAACTTGTGGGTTCACTGATGTATCTTGTGAACACATGATCCGACATGTGCTATGCATTCAACTAGCTTAGCTACGCTATGGTGAGACCTACCAAATTATATTGGAAGGCAGTAAAGCAAGTGTTACAATACCTCATAGGTACTATCTAGTATGGATTATGGTACAGATGGACAGAGGGAGTGAAGCTACAAGGATTCACTAATGTAAATTGGGCAAGAATTCCATCCGACATGAAAATTACATTAGGTGTTATCCTCAGTGTTGGGTCCGCAGCTATTTCCTAGTACACTAAGAAGAAGAGGTAAGCAGAACTCACCTCAACAGAGGCTGAATACATGGTTTCAAGTAAAGCAGCATGTGAAGCAATCTAGATGAGGAAAATACTTGTGGGACTATTCAGTCATGAGATGGATGTGATAATGATATATTGTGATAATCATAGTTACATTAAGCTCTCTGAGAATCTGGTATTTCATGATAGGTCCAAGCACATTGATATATGGTATCATCATTTGCGGGACTCTGTGCAAAGGATAATTATGTTGCTACAATACATTTCAACTAAGGAGTGGGATGCTGACATCTAGATAAAGGAATTGTCAAGAGGTAAATTTGAATTCCACATGTGCAAGATAGGGGTGGTAGAAGATCTTGTTCTTGTTAAGAGGGAGTGTTGAAAAAATGTAGCAAGAAAGGCTCAATTTGCCTTTAGCCTTAGTCAAATTCAGTAAATCAAATTTCCACATCAACATGAAAACTTGGAGGTAGTTAACTAATGTTACATGGATCTTGTCACTCAGTTAGCTCAGTAAATTCAAGTTAAAATGATTGGAGTTTAGTTATGCATGTATGATTGCTAAATTTTAGTAATCTAGTTCAGTTATTTTCAGTTGTATTTAGTTAGCTGGCCTCTAACTATTGTTAGAGTCAGTTGAAGGTTACTTGTGCAGTGGGACAAAAGTCTAACTCAACAATCTATTAGTTAACTAATCAATCAACACAAAATAGCTAGTGCATGTAGAGAATTCGAGTTCCTCAACTGAAGTGGAGATGATAAGGCAATGTAACATCATTTGTATACTAGTCTTGAGTGTACAGGTGTTGCATGCAATTAGATGATCAATCCTTGGGAATTATGAAATCAATTTGGAGGAAATTCCTAAATAATGGTGGCTAATTTCCTTAGGATTTACGTAAGGAAATAGGAGGCTAGGTGAGTTTATATTTGGCTAAGTGCTAGCCAAATTTGTTCATTGAGCAGAGAGAATAGTTATTCTTTTGTAGGTTGAGCTCAGAGCTAGAGCTAGAAATTGTAATAGATTATTTATTCATCTGATTAATGCAAAGAGGCTTGAAGGGTTTTTCCCAGTTGGGTTCCCCTATAAATCACTGTGTATTTGTGGTTTTGCTTATTGCATGTTTATGCATGTTGTTCTAAATTGTGATTTTCATTTCACAAATCAGTAAAGTAGAATTGTGTCTCATGATTTTAGATTAAATTTCTTGAACAATTGCAATTTGATCAAATTTCTACAGTTGAGGGATGAGTTGGCTCTACATGAGGCTGAGCTAAGTTTGAAGGTTTTTCTTTGGTAGTAGGCAACTCTTGTTGTTGTGCAGTGTCTTTCTTGTGAGTTCGCAATATTCTTGGATCATTTTGTTCCCTTTTGATCTTATCATCCATGTTTCTTTTTCATAGCATTTGGGTCATTATAGGGTCCCTGCAAAAAGGGGCAATCATTCTAAAGATTACCAAGTCATTGACAAGTCCTATAACGAAAAGTGGTGTTTTCATAATCCATCAATTGTGAATAAACCCTATCCCTCCATTTGAGAAGTATTTTATCAAGCAATCCTTTATTGAGGTCCACTTCGACACATATGTGAACAAAGGTGATAATTCCTTTTGCAATTTTATCAATGTTTATTTTGATGAAGCAACCTAGTAAGTTTCCACATCTTTTTAAAAAACTAGATGTGACAAATGAATGGGTAGGTTAGCGAGCCTTACATAGATTTGGATTTCCAAAGTCATCTTAGAAAGAGGATTAAAATCAGGAAACCATGGTTGAAAAGGGAGACTAGAGTGGCCCCAAAACCAGGGTCCCTAGTCAAAAATCTTTTGTCTGTCATTTTAAGAAAAAATGCATTTTGAGACCAATTCTAGTTCACCCACTCCTAAAGAGTAGATGTTGAGGGCTAAAAACCCTTAAAATGGTAAATAATCTCCTGTTGTTCATAATCTACAACCCAAAATCTACATATTACATTATCCACTTCAAGGGATGGGGTTTTTGCTACCTGATCCACCACAAATGTTGGTTTTGAGAGATCTTTAGTGTTTGGAGGTGAAGGCCTTGGTTTTAAAATATCTTTAAAGGATTTGGGTTGGGATTAGGAGGACCCATCCCATCCTTTGGCTCCACCTCTTACTCTTAATATGATATAAATCGAGGCATCTTTGGCTATGTCGTACTTGCTAATGGATTTCTTATCTTGTAGTTATCGACCACCATGTAGGAGTCAAATATTGTCATATGGGATTCTCACACATTCTTGTGTCTTGTCTATGAGTGAGGAAACAAGATATGTGGCTTTGACTTGTAGATAAAGGAACCCCGTGAGATTGGTTTCACAAAGATCGTAAAAATTTCCATATATGGGGTGATAAACTCATCCTAGAAGTAGAAACAACCTTGCAACTCACATGATTTCCCATGGTGACCACCACCAGGTCTATATTGTTGAGGAAGATAGCAGAATAAATCATTAGGGAGCTTCAAGATCAGAAATACAGGGGTCCTTGAGATATGAGGTTGCATTAAGCCTAGCAAAGGGTCTCCAACTCCATTGAAAAAATATTAACCCCAACTTCGCGTGAGTATGGAGTGTCATAGGGATTCCTCATCTGCCACTCTACCTAAGTACATAACCAGGCCCATCATAGCGTCTAGATTGCACAAGATTGTATTCACTGCGAGGGCGCTTAGCAGCAGAGGAAAGAGTCACAATACAATTGTCCCCCACAACCTTGGATCTGGTCCAACACGTATTTTCCGTTGTGACGCATTCTACAACCCTAACAGTTGTCCTCATTTAAAAGTGTTGATTGATTATCTATTTAAATTTATTTTAATATGATTGTATATTATGATTTTTTTTTTTAATTGTTTATGATTTTATTAATAAAAATAAAATTACAATATAAGAAATTGAATTGAATCGATTAATTACTTTTATTACTTTTTTTAATTCATCCAACATTATGTTTTATTATTATTATTTTTTTTTCTCGGTAAAACTATACTAATATATTATATACAGAAGTCAAAATTTACATCAGATCAAAACAGAAAGAACCAGGCACCTGATGTGTCAACCTGGAACAGCTGAGACTGCAAGGTCCAAAGGACTAGACCATTCAAAAGAGCTAGCCCTCGCAGGGGCGCCAACCAAAAATCCAAATTATCCCGCGCAGGGGAGACTGACATAACCCAGACCATCAACAAAGTTTCTTGAACACAAACAAAAAGCACAGATGATGAAACTAAGCTAATACAGACAGCATTAGAGACCAAAAGACCAGACAGAAGAGCCATGTAGACCTTGAGCTAGGGCGTCTCTATTCTTCCAGTTGCACCTCCTCTACCCGGCACCATCCGTAAGCCTCCCTCTCCGCAGCAGTGGGGGCAGTGTCCATATGGATGTCTTCTGTTTCGCTGGTCCTCGCCTTCTGATCCAGCATGCTTTTCGAGACATTCTCCAGGTCTGTGGCAGGATCCTTTATTTCTTTCTCCGGGCCTGTAGCAGGATCCTTTGTTTCTTTCACCGTGCTGTCAGCATTCACCTGCCCACGATCGTCCAGAGAGTCATTGTCTTCCTGGGAAGTTTCAATGAACAGAACCGAAACGTGCACACTGATCTGGGGGCTGTTCATAGAACTGCTGAAGTTAAAAATAGCAGAGCCAAAGGCGGGCAAGGAAGCTGAGCTCGAAGCACCAGCATCCATGAACTGACTAGATTGAAGGGGATTAGCTCTAGTAGAGCGAATGCCATGGCAATGACAACAGTGGGCGGAAGTATCAGCAACGGAGTGCGTGAAGTTCCTCCCCTGGAGGTGCCTCGACGGCTAAGCATGCGCTGTCGAGGCCTCACCATCCTCGCAGGGACCGAAGGGATGAGACCCAGCTCCCGAGCGTGATACAACTCCTTTCTATGAGGAGAACAAACAGACTGTGGAATAACCCAGACAGGTAGCGTGAGGACCCTGACGGAGACGGAGAGGCAGGGCATCTGAGGTTGCAGAGACCTGCCTGAAGGAAAAACCAAAAACATTCCCTGACCCGACGCAGTGACATGGTTTATAACCTCAGCGACCTCACCTTGGAACGCGCCCGCCTTAACTGCAACCTCCAAGCGAGTCGAATAGTCGTGCAGGGCATTAACTCTGCTCTGTTGAATGGCCTTATACCAGCTTCCCCTTACGCATGTACAAGCTTGAGCCCCAACGTCTACCACGTGATGGCATATGGCCAGCATGTGGGAGCGGCATACTCCCGTCCCATCCTAACTATCACCCGCATCCGGGGTTATTATTATTATTACTATTGATTTAATGATTCATCTAATATGCCACTACAACATCTCCCCCACATTGGGTTGTAAAGTGTCTATCAACATAGAAACAATGATAAACTATGAAATAAAAATGTCACAAATAAGGGAAAAAGAATAAGACATAAAAACATGGTTAGAGCTCATGAAAATATATATTAAAAAAAAAACCATTGATTAGTTAAAATGATAAATAAAGGTAATTATTAAATACAAAGAATATATTATCAAAAAAATTATTAACTAATATATATATATATATATATTATATATATATATATATATATATATAAATATATATATATAGATATATATAAAGCAAGCAATAACATTTACTATAGAGATTTATTTATTTTCAAATTAAGCTTCTATAATGATAATTTAACAAGATAATCTTCTCCAAAATAAGTAGTCAATAATGAAGCAAACAACCAATTTTTTTTCAAAGGGATGGATAGGAATTTGATATTAAAAAGAAAGTCTGGTTTCTAGGCTAGAACCCTAACATAGTTATTCATGCTCCACAATTATACTACATTAAGAAGTCCAAAATATTAATAGCCTATGTTTATGGCATTTTCTGCCAACTATTTTAAAAAGGTGCCTACCATATTCCTTACATAAAACTCCTAATAATATTTTATATCTACATAACATCAAAAAACTTCAACGCTTAGAAAATTATCTAGCAAATGAAAATCTTGCCTCTTCATATTCTCTTTGCAGCTCAACTCCATCATCCTTGTCCTATTTTTCCTGTCCCTCATGCTTTTTTGGCCTTTTCTTCGATGGTCCCTCGCTAGTCTCGACCTCTTCAAATGTGAACGTTTCTCCACTGTTGTAATCTTCTTCAAGCTCTACTAGTATAATATCCATTGCTTCCAATTATGTTCAAACCTCAGCTTGGATTTTTTCCATTCTATTCTACATCAATTCATTCTTAGTATCTATTAATAGCTAGTATGTCTTCCTTTCCTATTCCTATGCATCACTCCTTTGATTGAAGGCATTCAACAAACCTTCCACTACCTCTAGAATCCTTTATAGAAGTTGATACATTTTAGCCTACTCATTCTCATATGATGTTATCCCTGGGTTTGCCATGAGAGGTTTGTGCTGCACTTCTCCTTGACTTCCAATAATTGATGTCCATTGCAACTCTTATTCTAAGTACTCATTGAAAATGCAGTGTAGGCTTGATTACGAGCAACACCATGCCAAATATAACCTCCTTTATTTATCATTCACCACTTCGCACTATCTTGATCACTCAAAAACATTGTCATGCGAGTTTGAGGTGAACAACACTAAGCCTAATTTATCCTCCCCTACCTCTATTCTACCACCTTGGAGCATTAATTTACAAGGCTACCAAATCCATGCCTGGATTGTGCGAATTTCCCTATGATGACTAATAAATGATATAGAGGGAGAGGGGATTAATTTCATTATTAATTGTATTGAATGTGTTAACAATACTGATGCACTTCCTACCTTTACGTTCCAACTATCGCCTTGAAATATTAAAATTTGAGACCACCTATGTTACATGAGGCTTCGCTGAAGTGCCAGATGTTGTAGAGGTACATGTGTGTTCCTCTTTGTGGTTGAGAAGTTAATGGGAGTCGTCGTTCCTTATTTTTAGTTGTCAGAAAACGGTAATGGGTCCATTGATTTCAAGGTTAAACGAATAAATTGTATTCCACCTTATATATTTGAGCATTGATTCTATTGAAATTTTGTTGGATGATATAATTTCTTATCATGGTAATTACGTGTTACCAATATGCATTATTTTCTTATTATTTTTCTTGTTTCGTTATGTCATCAAGAAATTACACATTAGAAAAATATAAAGAACATAATGCACAGGAGACAAGAGACACCAGAAATTCGGCTCCAAGCTAGGGAAAAACGACACAAGGGGAAAAACTCAAAAATTATTTTCTTATAGAATCATTTCAAAATGAGATATCTAAGAGCAAAACAAAAAATTACCACCAAAATGTCAAGTTCAACCCTCCTCCAAGTTACCTCCAATGTCAAAGTAAACATGGTCAAACTATCCCAAAATATGGTCAACTTCTGAAATTTTAGCCTTGTAATTTAGGCCCCTAAAATTTTGGGCCTGCAATAAGCTCTAAAATTTGGCCTTCTCTTCACTGAGATTCCTCCACATGTGCAATCTTCCTTTTATTCTTCTACTTTGTCATTTTCTTCATTGGTTAGGTGAAAAAAATATGTGTGATGATGATGAGTGAATATGCTCCAAAGTGATCTAATTTTCCTCTATATATATCTATTTGGGAGGTCGAATAGGTGGCACTTGGAAGCCCACAATGATCTGTTTCTAAGGAGGGTCAAGACAACTTTTGGTGGACTTTGACTTAATAAAAATTATTTATATTTTCTTTACAAAAAATCCAAATGGGACATGACTCGAATACATTTTCTTTATGACTCTTTGACTCAATTAACCCTACAAGCATGAAGAACATGCTTTGACTAAAAATAAAGTAATGATAATGAATATAATCAATGATAAAAAAATACAATTTTTATTTTATTATGAAGACTGACACTAGTTATATTTTCAACACTCCCTCTTAACTAGAGAGGTATTCATAATGACACAATAGGATACTCAAGTTGAAATATTCATATAAGAACAAATTGATAAGCATCATTGATGATTTTTCATCACCATAACTAGCATTGTAAAAAATAGCAAGGCCTTGACTTTCAAGCTCTATCCCTCCATTAGATCAAAGCACAATGTTGGGAAGCATAGATTTGGACACCTCCACCTCTCTAGGCACATATCCCATCTGGATGTTCACCAGGTATGTCCTCATAGGGCTATTCCCTAATCCACCATGAAATATTGGTCCTTAAGCCTATACTTCTCTTGAATTAAATCCTCAAAGAATATTGGTCATAGATGCTTATCCAATCCACCATTCTCCGTACCATTGCCTTCACTAGGATTACAGTTGTTATTCCTGGCCATAGTGCATGACATATGGAGAATATATTTTCCACCATCACTCCCTCTCAACAAGGGAAGATATATTCACTTCCTCTCAAACAAGAGGAAAATAACCACAAGCCTAAGCTTGTCAAAAATACTCATCAATGCATCAACTACATGTTATTCTATGGAGTAGCTTCTCGACTTCTATCTACATCACATCATAATGATCTTCGACCTTCCTGGTTTTATAAAAATATTCATATCAAATCCAATGTGTCATCAAATAGTTAATTAAGTGCCTTATGGAGCCAAACTTCTTCATAGTTGACTTGTGCAAGCCTTCACATCCTCTATCTTTGTATTGCAACAAAATTCTACTTTACATTATTCCAAGAAATCATGTCGGCTCCCAATTATTAGTAGTATCTTTATCAACATCAATAATACCAACCCAACCAATGTGTTCCTAAATCGAACCAATCAGATCTCCCTTTTTCTGGCTAAGGTAGGTGAAATTCTTCTTTTGTGCTGCCATTTAATCGACTTCTTCTTCCTCCTTATTAATATTCATGCTTTGCCATGTTCTTCCAATTATTCCATCTGCTAATCAAGCTTAGATAGATCTTGTCCTGACCTGAAACCTTTATTAGAAGACAATGAAAGAACAAAAGGAAAAGTACAAAGATTAAATAGCAACAATAATAATTCAAAGAAGGAGGTGTAGAATACTTATATCTTTAAGGAGAGTCATCTCCCTCTTAATATTGGACTTATTCCCATAGCATAATGTTATCCTTGTCATTCTTAAGAACTAGGTTTTATTTTTATAGCAGAAACAATTAGTTAGAGTTTGTATTCCTAGGGTTTTATAATTCAAACCTTTGTTGGGGCTTAAAAACCCTAGATTCTCCAAAGCCTTTAGGATCTTCCTTTTAAGAATTTCAAATTATACAAGCATACTAAAGAGTTAGTTTCAAAAACCCTATAAATTCTATTTACAATACTTTTATTGAGATGGAGTTCATTTCATTTCTTGATCGCAAAACCTAGTCTACAATAACAATGAATACTTTTCATGCTAACATATCAACAACTATAATATATCTAGACAGACCATTAGCACAAATTTATCTTTCAAGAAAATATAGGATTGTTAGCTTATTCATGACCTAAAATACTTAAAAATATATGTACCATAGGTCATTAGTTGCAAAGATTGTATGTACCTCTTTTAACATTACCTTCCCATCCTTCCAGAGATTTGATCCTTTGAATTTCTCTTTAGTTTTTCATGTACTAACTTACTCTAACAAAGGTGCCTCAATCCTTCAACCATTATACTAGGATACGAACCACAAAGTTGAAGTATGAAGTACATAGGTATGAAGTATGAAGTATGATGGTTCTTCTTCTATTTACAGCAAGGAAGTTATGGTTGCTTCATAAATCATCATATATCTACCCATAGTTATTCTAGTATCAGCATTTAGTATGTCACAAGTTTGTTTTTAATGGGAATTAAACCTTTTTACATGTATGTTTTTTGTGTTGCATTTCAAAATATTAAGTGATTTGCTTCAGAAGTGTTCTTTAATAATCATAGACCTTTCTACTATTCATAAAGAGTAACATGATTATCACAGTCATTTGCATAAGTATCACGATCCTTTGCGTGATCCAAGGGTAAAGTCTTCCATATAAGTAAGTGATGAAAATATTTGCAAGATATTAGATCTTGAGGGAGAACTTTATTACAACATTCCACCAGACTTTAAACGATTTTCATAATTTACTCTTTCTCTTGACCTCTTACTTGAATCTTCATCAAAGAGTAATTGGATCATCATTATGGAGGTACATTGTTATTTTCTTGCATAAGAACCAATAACCTTAAGTTCCATAATGCCACACTCACTGACATAAAATGCCTTGTTCCATAGAGATGGTGGCATGCCTTAATTACACAGAGATGGTAGTCTTATTGTAGCTTGTATTACATAAAGATGATGGTATTTATGAAGCTCATATCCAAAAAAGTGTAGTCTTATAGAAGGCTTGAATCACAGAGATGTAATATCGCAGAAACATAATACGCAGGAAAATCGCATATCATAGAAAGAGAAGATGCCTAAGAAGTATAATACCACATAAAAATTCAGATCGTCAAAAGTTCTTCGCACATCATTGAATTTTGTATGCCAAAGTTATTATGTCACAGTGCCACAGGAGGTTCGGATGCCACCACATATTTGGATTTGTCATAGG